>CM042397.1:17300332-17455412 GCA_023634145.1 Thymallus thymallus | reverse complement strand
GATGTGAGCCGAGAGAGATAAGGAAAGATAGAGAGAGAGAGAGAGAGAGAGAGAGAGAGAGAGAGAGGAGAGAGAGAGAGAGAGAGAGAGAGAGAGAGAGAGAGAGAGAGAGAGAGAGAGAGAGAGAGAGAGAGAGAGCAAAATACAGTGTGCCTTTCTAAGTCTGTGTGTTCGGTGCTTATAGAGGTCACCCAGCGAAACCTGAGTGTGAGCAGGAGAAACCCCACTCTTATCGAGAGAGAGAGACAGACAGACAGACAGACAGACAGACAGACAGACAGACAGACAGACAGACAGACAGACAGACAGACAGGCAGACAGGCAGACAGACAGACAGTCTAATGACATGAATCATGTTTACTGCTGCTGTGTTCATCTAGAGGGGGGACACAGTGATCCAGTGGGCTCTGGATGATTTTGTGTTCTGGGACATGAAAGGTGCTCTTGTTGAGGAAGGAGTCTGAAACCCGCCGTGCTCATTACTACATTGATCTCTATGTGGACTGTACTGAGTAAGCACTCATATCTAAATCATTATCAATGTGACCTGCTGTAATGATATACCTCTCTCCTGCTCTGAACAGACGATGAAATGGCCTCTATTCAAAGTTAATCAAGCTGAGTTTGGCACAAAGGATCACTGATAATTTGATGCTTGGCCACTCTTCATCATTTTGTTTCAAGTGCAGAATGATAAACCCAAATTATAATTTCATCACACAGATCAGATTTTGGTAACAGCTCAGGGGGCTCATTTATAACCGTTGCATAAATGTCACACAAAATATCTGAGTGCACTTTTTCTGAAAAGAATACGTACGTCCAAAAATATTGAGATGTCTAAACTTGGAGCACGCCATACACATGTTTCTCGTTGTAAATCAGACTTGTCATAAAGCTGAGTGTGTGTAAACAAGCATTATAACGCCTCCCTCCATTCACCTTGTATGGGTGACAATAACACTCAACACAATTTTTTTAAAGTATGATTTGGAATTAGGCCACAGTTTCTATAAGAAAGATTAATGGCAAATTGTATCACATTTCTGGGCAGAACGTTTTAATCTTTTACAGTAACTTTTTCAAACTAAACATGCATGCTGCCTATAGCGAGTGCCAAACACTTGATTGATTGTATATTCAGAACAACTTAAAAGTTCAACGCTACAGCCCACACTTCTTATTGTTTTGTTTATCAATAGATGAATGTGTTTCTACAGTATCTCCTGCCTTGGTCTCTATCGCACAGCGATACTGTAGCCTATACCCATACTGTCAAGTCTTTTCAATAAGCTACCGGTCTATTTACTGTGTAGGCAGAATGTTTTCATGTTTTTTAAATTTATTCTGTATTTGGCAAAGGACTGTGACACTTTCTGAAAGAGAAAACGATGGCAAATTGTTGTGGACCTGTCAACAATGTTTTGAATTAAATTCCAAAAATAAAACACATAGATTTTTGCTCTTCTCACTAATGGCAAATGGTTGCATCTTGTTATTATGTTTTTATGAATAAGCGTGTCATCATATCCCCCATTTGCACAAAATAGTTACTTGCCTGCTTGCAATACAATACTTTAACCACTAGAAAATGTGCGTACACATGGTCTAAACTTTGCATGGAGGAAAGAACATTCTCACGCCATGTTCACTTTTTATAAATGCCAACTTTTGCACGAAAACATGTTTTGCGGTGTATATTTTGTACGTACTCAACGTTTATAAAGAACGCCACTGATGACTATTTGCTGAGCCAGTTGTAGTTGCCTTTATGAAGTTCCATCAGTGGAATGGGCTCTTCAGGAATGTTGGTGCTAGAAGTTGAGCTGTGACGGTGTTGACCCCAAACTGGGTTATTCCCATTCTGAGAGTTCTTAGCGGCACAAAGTCATCCATTAATATTGCATGTTCATATAGAAATTTTTTCTGATATAATTGGAAACCTGCTGAATTATTCATAGAGTCTGTTATTTTAGTGGCTGTAGGAGATGAGAGTGGCTGTCGGCAGGAGAGGAGAGGAGAGGAGAGAGAGGAGAGAAGAGAAGAGAAGAGAAGAGGAGAGGAGAGGAGAGGAGAGGAGAGGAGAGGAGAGGAGAGGAGAGGAGAGGAGAGGAGAGGAGAGGAGAGGAGAGGAGAGGAGAGGAGAGGAGAGGAGTGGCTTGCTCGGATAACTGAACAGCGGAATCCCCCACCGATATAGAGTGTTCCCCAAATCCCTCTGTACTATGTGTGATGGTCTTCTGAAGGGGGAACAGGAGAGAGGAGGCGTCTGTCTTGTGCAATATGTTCAATGTAGAGCTTCTGAGGCTTTCCCTTGCTATTAGAAATGGCAAGAGATGCATGTTTTTGTGTGTTTGAATCTGCATGAGAGTATCGTAGTGTGTGTGCGTACGTGCATGCGCGTGTGCGTGTCTGTATGTGTCTGTGTCAGGACGAGCAGTGAGATGCATGTTGGGTGTTAGTAGAGCTGATACCGAGACACTTGCGTTCAGTCTACATGATTAACGCAGCCCATGCAACAATGTTGATGACAGCGATGCTGTTTTCACTTTGCTTCTTAAGATATATCCACTAGCGTTCTATAATTACACTATTCGTTTGTGTTTCTTACATCTGCAAACACCTAGTTTGTATTTTCTTAGCAAGTTGGGGCTAAATCTTGTTAGCCGCTAATGCTAATTGCTAGCTAGCTGATAAATGTACTGATTCAAAGCAAATGTAATTAGTTATACAGCCTGATGATACCAGTGATGGTGTAGACCTAAATCAGCATTCAGCATATTGTATCGTCTAAATCAAAGAGGAAAAACATGAATATTCTAGCTATGAGAAAACATTAAATTTAGCCAAAGATTATAGGGTCCCCTAGGAAACACTTGTCAACAATAACTCCTCAGGAAACACTTGTCAACAATAACTCCTCAGGAAACACTTGTCAACAATAACTCCTCAGGAAACACTTGTCAACAATAACTCCTCAGGAAACACTTGTCAACAATAACTCCTCAGGAAACACTTGTCAACAATAACTCCTCAGGAAACACTTGTCAACAATAACTCCTCCCTGGCATTTTCATTCGTTGTCATGTAAAACAACTCTGTATTCAAAGTTCCCACTATTATATTCTAACTATAGAATTAGAATAATCGTTATATTCCTATGGTTCCAATGGTTCACTCAAGTGTTTTGGCTCTAAAACGCAAGTCAAATTGTAATTGCAATATTTGTTAAAAAAATAAGCCCTAGGTTGTTTGCCCATATTGCGCAACCCTACGTGGCAGTGTGGAAATGATCTCAAATTAGTGCAGGCAGTTGCTGAAAATAATTTTTGATGTAAGTTTAATTGAAGAGTATAAAACAATGGGAATGGAGAAAGGCCCATTGAAATCACTTAGAATGTATGTATTGCTGTGTCCCTTACTTTAACCACAGTGGAAACAGAATGTGAGAGGTAATGGCTTTGAAACATTAGTGGAGGATAAACATCAGAACAGGATTGGATAAAACAGACTCATACTTTGAGAACAGGATTGGATAAAACAGGCTCATACTTTGAGAACAGGATTGGATAGGATTGGATAAAACAAGCTCATACTGTGAGAACAGGATTGGATAAAATAAGCTCATACTGTGAGAACAGGATTGGATAGAACAGTCTCATACTGTGAGAACAGGATTGGATAGAACAGGCTCATACTGTGAGAACAGGCTTGGATAAAACAGGCTCATACTGTGAGAACAGGATTGGATAAAACAGGCTCATACTGTGAGAACAGGACTGGATAAAACAAGCTCATACTGTGAGAACAGGATTGGATAAAACAGGCTCATACTGTGAGAACAGGATTGGATAAAACAAGCTCATACTGTGAGAACAGGATTGGATAAAACAAGCTCATACTGTGAGAACAGGATTACCAACCATTTGAGATAAGACAGTGAAAAACATTGACGATGGTCCAAAATTAGACGATCCAAACATGACAACATGTTACAGACCATCAAAAGATGATCAAATAGTAAATATAAATTATTATGATTCATAAGAATTAGGTAACATGTGACAGGGCAATGGAGAGACCCGAGGTTGAGCGCCCTCCACTGACAGGTGGTGACCCAGGTCCAGTGTTATGGTCTGGTCTCTTTATATGGCTCTGGCTAGAGGTAACAGAGCAACTCTGACATTGACTGAGTGAGCGGGGCCTTCGATCCGGTGGATAAATAACTGACCTTAGTGTAAATAATGATTTGAAGTAAGGCTCAGAGATTTTCTTTTCTTTTCAGTCAGGCTTGACGGTACAACCTTTCCTCATCCTCCCCAATTATCCCACAGTGCAACAGGCCTCTACCTAATTTTATCTTGCATGCATAAATCCCTATGCAGTCATTGTATATAAAGATGTCTAAACATGACCATATGCACAGTATGCTCCAGAACCATGCACATGCAGGACACAGGAAAGAGAGAAAGAGAGAGAAAGAGAGAGAAAGACAGAGAGAGACACAGAGACAGACGGACGGACGGACGGACGGACGGACGGACGGACAGACAGACAGACAGACGTGAAAGTCAGTTACCATGCCCATCCCTACCTGAGACTATGCAGAACATAAAGGTTAGAAACATATTTTCTCTCTTCCTGAATATGATCCTCTCAACCTGACCACCCTCCTCTAGATATCTAGCAGTATGATCCTGTCAGCAGTTAGTGATTGAAGGCTGATGGATGGAGTGTAAATGTGCCAATTCAACCTGAGAAGGCCCCTCCTCTCACACTGAAGTGTTTCCACCTCATTAGATTAGCATCATTAATAATGCAAGTCTGGACATCCTTAAGCTTCTCCTGTTTCCATCCTCTTTCCTCTTCTCCATCATCAGCACTATACTGCTGTGTTCTTCTGGGGGACCGTGGCCAAAGGCCATTTCCCCTCTATACGTAAAACGTTCTGAAACCTGTGTGCCAGATTTTATTTATCTTTTAAAACTTGAAACATTTCTTTAACAGTGTGTAATTATCGCCATGCCTCAGTGGTCCGCTTGGCTCGACCACAAGGTTTACAACATCTGTTTAGGGTATTAACTTTACCATAATGTTATTATCTCTCTCTCTCGCTCTCTCTCTCTCTCTCTCTCTCTCTCTCTCTCTCTCTCTCTCTCTCTCTCTCTCTAAATCCCCAACCGAACCCCACTCAGTCAGAGAAACTCTTCATTGACTGGCAGGGCTCTGCCTTTTCTCTCTCCGTCCCCACTGATCCCAAGTCAGTTGCAGACCCCTTTGTGACGCTTCACAGAGAGGCAGCTCTTGGTGCGCTGTGTCCCATGACAGGCATAGAGAGAGAAAGTGGAAAGGACTGATAAATATTTTAGCGGTGCTGACGTTGGCAGGCGTCTAGACCTGAAAGGACAGAATAGGGCGATGAGGAGGGGAGGTGTTAGCGGGACAGGAAGTAGAGTATCCAGAGAGGAAGAGAGGTAAATAAAGATGCACCCATATTTACCATGAAACAGGAAATGGATGATCTGAATGTTTTTTCACCTTTTAAAATATTAATACCTGCACTTTATGAAATACTGCTTCTACCTACATATATAGCTTTTGTTATTCAGGTAAATGTCTGTGTCTTCAGCCACTGACATCCATTTATAACACTCTCTGGCCCTATTTATGTTAGTGTTTCACGGATGCTTCAAGCACATTGATAAGATTTTATTGGGACTAACAAAAATGGACAGGCAGAGAACAATTGGAAATGTACTCAAATTGACACAAACTAACGCAATTCTGCTAAATCGTGGAATGTTTACCACATTTTTGATACCATGTCTGTATCGTGGCTCAAGATAATTGTTATCTGCATCCCTGTGTAGGAGATCAAATGGGCGCAGTGGTATGAATTTTGGAAATTTTGTAACAGTAAACTTTTTGGTGGGATACAAATAAGGCAATTCTAGGTCTTGTGGCATATTTTGGTTAATCCATCCCCAATTCAATTCAACCCTCTGCATGCACAGTGCATTCTTCCATCACATGCGCAGTGCATTCTTCCATCACATGTGCAGTGCACTCTTCCATCACATGTACAGCTGATTCTCAAGATCTTGCACACTAATGAGATGCTATTGAGCCCACACTACTACACTGGCTGAGCCAAGGACTACATGCTTTCTGGTAAGTTTTGATTACAATACTGGATGGGGTGATATATTTTATATGTAACTAGTAAATAGTAGCCTACAGCAAAGTGTGTTTAAATAATTTCTAACTTGTTAAAAATGTCTGCTAGTTAGTTTTTGCTACCATTTTTGCTTGCTTGAGCCTGCTAACTGAGGAGTGTTAATTCACCTGTTCAATACGTTTCATTTTAAAACATTTATCTTACAAAGGAGTTGTTTAATCTAACTGCTTATCTATTTATCTGTACATGGAATTGTATTTGGGGTTTTTTAAAACATTTTTGTCTAATCTTAACAGGAAAATGCCATGGGCACTATTTGATGTGTGGAGACATTTCACTGCAGCTAACGTAGAAGGAAAAGCTGTGTACATTTGTAAATACTGTGCCAAATCATATGAAGAATGCAACAAAGATGCAGAATCATCTGGCCAAGTGCATAAAGTTCCCTCAGCGCTCACAACAAGCAACCTCTGACAAAAGTCCCTCTACTTCTATTTGAGGTGAAAATGATGAATTAGACACCATATCGATAGCAACAGCTCATGGTCATTTGACTCAATGGAGGAACGTAGTCAGAGAAATGCTGATGAATGTCTTGCTCGAGCTGTGTATGCAACTGGTTCACCTCTGATGCTCACAGGCAATGTGTATTAGAAGAGATTTCTGAATGTTCTTCGCCCAGCATACACCCCTCCAACCAGACATGCTTTATCTACTCATTTGCTGGATGCAGAGTTCAACAAAGTTCAAGTGAAGGTCAAGCAAATCATAGAGAAAGCAGACTGTATTGCAATCATCTCTGATGGGTGAATGTTCATGGGCAAGGAATAATTAACTACATTATCTCCACCCCTCAACCAGTATTCTACAAGAGCACAGACACAAGGGACAACAGACACACCGGTCTCTATATTGCAGGTGAGCTGAAGGCAGTCATCAATGACCTTGGACCACAGAAGGTATTTGCACTGGTGACAGACAATGCTGCGAACATGAAGGCTGCTTGGTCTAAAGTGGAGGAGTCCTACCCTTACATAACACCCATTGGCTGTGCTGCTCATGCATTGAATCTGCACTGAAAGGACATCATGGCACTGAAAACAATTGATACACTCTACAAGAGAGCCAAGGAAATGGTTAGGTATGTGACGGGTCATCAAGTTATAGCAGCAATCTACCTCACCAAGCAAAGTGAGAAGAATAAGAGCACCACATTGAAGCTGCCCAGCAACACCCGTTGGGGTGGTGTTGTCATCATGTTTGACAGTCTTCTGGACGGGAAGGAGTCTCTCCAAGAAATGGCCATATCACAGTCTGCCGATATGGACAGCCCCATCAAGAGGATCCTCCTGGATGATGTATTTTGGGAGAGAGTGGTAAGCATCCTGAAACTCCTGAAACCTATAGCAGTAGTCATTGCACGGATTGAGGGAGACAATGCCATCCTGTCTGATGTTCAGACTCTGCTTGCAGATGTGACAGTGCGAAGGTTGAGCACAGAAAAGGAGGAGGTCGAACACAAAATGAAAATAAGAACGAGCAACGTAGAGAACTGACATTTTAACACACTGAAACAATGAATGAGACGCAGCTCAGAACAATAATCCACACACACCACTGAGGGAGGGGAACATACAGTATATAGGGTGTGCTAACAAGCAAATGGAAACTGGTGTGTGTGTGTGTGCGTGTGGAATCAGGGGATGGGCATCAAGTGTGGGCGCATGAGCGCGGCTGCCATCATACTCATTCCGGTGGTTAGTATACCGGCGAGCCGGTGCGCCGGAGCGGGAGGAGCACCGTCGAGGTAGAAGGCACAGGCGTTACAGAACCCACATACCGGGGGCTTAACTTCCGGCAGGGCAGATGGAGGGGGAGGTCCAGCGTGGACAGCCACACTGTCCCCAGGGCAGTAATCTGGGGCCTCACTCCGCCGCCGATCCACCTGCCTCTTTTGACGTGAGCGGCAGACCAAACCTCCTCTGCTGACCTGAACCAGTCCTCCACTGCAGGCACGTCACTGGGCTCGGTACCAGCCCACGGACACAATGGAGGTTGCCGACCCAGAACGTCCTGGAACGGAGTTAACCCTGTGGAGGGCTGGCGCAGGGAGTTCTGGGCATTCTCCACCCAGGGAAGAAAGCGTGACCTCTCACCTGACCTATCTAAGCAATAGCTCCGCAGGAACCTCCCCAGCTCTTGGTTAGTGCGTTCTGCCTGCCCGTTAGCCTAGGGATGGTAACCGGATGTGAGGCTGACCGCGACCCCCAGACGGGACAGGAACACCCTCCAGACCTGAGATGTGAATTGGGGGCACGGTCAGACACAATATCCTCTGGAACTCCATACACCCGGAAGACCTGCTGGAACAGGACCTCAGCAACCTGGAAAGCATAAGGCAGCCCAGCGAGAGGGACAAAACTAACCATTTTGGAGAAACGGTCTACGACCACCAAGATGGTCGTATGTCCCTCCGACCAGGGCAAGTCTTTGACATAGTCTACTGCAATATGTGACCAAGGCCGCTGAGGTACCGGTAAGGGGTGGAGCTTACCCGCGGGAGCCTGTCTCAGACGTATTCAAGGTTGAGATGATCCGTCAGGAGTTTAAATGGCTCCTGTGTGCCCTCAAGCCAGTGTCTCCGCTCCTCCAGTGCCAACTTTAAGCACTGAGGTTTACCTTTCAGCAACGACGTGAGTGGCAAGGTGATGGAGCTGAAGCCTTGGATGAACCGGCGGTTAAAGTTGGCATATCCCAAGAAGCGCTGGAGCTCCTTAATGTTCTTGGGAACTGGCCATGACCTGACTGCCTCCACCTTCAGCTCCTCCATCTTGACTCCCTCCGGAGAGATGTAATACCCCAGGAAGGAGACGGATGTTTGATGGAAGACACTTTTCTTCTTTGACGTATAGATGGTTTATCCAGGAGACATCTCCGGGTAGGTGGAGGAGTAAATCAGGATGACATTGATGTAGACGATGACCTGCCTCCGCACCATATCCCGGAAAACCTCGTCCAAGCACGCCTGGAACACCGCAGGCGCGTTGGCTAAGCCGTACGGTATTACCAGGTACTCGTAATGGCCCAAGTCGTGCTAAAAGCGGTCTTCCACTCGTCTCCCTCCCGAATGTGTTTGAGATTATACACGCTCCGGAGGTCGAGCTTAGTGAGGTATCGCACCCCCTTATAGCCACATGAGTCCCAGCTCCATCACCTCCAGCTCCGGCTCCTCCTTACGGAGAGGAAGAGAGGCTTGGCGGCCCAAACGGTCACAGTCTCGGAGTTGCCTGTCGATGACAATGGACCGGGTGATGAATGCGTCCAGCGACATGGCTTCACTCACACACGCCAGCTCCATCCGAACCTCCGCCCGCAAACCCCTACAGAACGCGGTTCAGAGAGCTGGCCCGTTCCGGAACGACAGTCCGGAACGACACTGCATACTCCGCGGCCGTGCCCTTCCCCTGTTGTAGGCACAAAAGCTGCTCGATCGCATCTCTCCCCTCCGCCGGATGGTCCGATCCGCTACCCCACAAAGCCGTTGCCCAGTCTAGGGCACGTCCGGTTAGGAGTGAGATCATCGTGGTCACCTTCTCCCGGTCTGAGACCGGTTGATCCCCAAAATACAACTCACATTGGAAAAGGAAACCACGACAACCCTTTGGATTGCCATCATATCGCTCCGGTAAGGCTCTCTGGAATGCTGCTAGGTGCCCCTCTCCCAGGGGAAGGGGAAACTGTGGCTCAGCTCTACTGAGGAAAGTCCTTCAAACAGGCAAAGACTAGCAGTGTCAGCAACATAATTGGAACACTGAGCAGTAGTTTATCATTTCCCATGAACTTATTTTTTATCACAGTAAAAGTGACAGCATTTATACATTCGAATTTGTAAATTATAGACTCTTAGGGCAGGGTTCACTCAAACTTTAGAATACAACACAGTCCATATTAAGATGTCTCTGCTGCTTTTGCAGAGAAGCCCAGAAGACCCAGTTTCCTGCAGTAATCCATCACTTTGTGTAATTTGCTGATAATAATGATTCATTAGTGTCCATTCCTTATCCCCTCCTCTTCCATTTCCCTTCGTCCTCAGAATATCACAGTTCTTCTCTCTATCTACACTGGCTGGCTGTACACCAGCTGAACAGCTGCTGTTGATGAGAGTTTGATCTTGAACTGCCAAGGTCCAGGAATCTTTTGATGTAACATTAAATTATATGTGCATACCATGTCTTTGTTGGCCAGCTGTTCACAGGCTAGTGTTGTGCCTGTAGGAACTTGTTATGGTGGTACTATATCAAGCAGCAACATAGGACATCTTCTGACTAAATGACTTAATTGATCTAATTTTACAGCTTGGCATTCCTTGGATTGGTAAAGGACCTCAACTGAAGAATACTTTGTCTGTGAAAATGTCACATTTGTGAAAGAATATCCTATTTGTATGACTCAGTCAATAGAGCAGACCTGACACCAATCATGAGTCACAATGTACTCTGACATTCTGCTCATCCACCACAACTATGTCGTGACCTGTAAGAACTACACTTTGACTCATAGAAGTGCTGTAGAATCCAGCAGGCTCTCTCTCTCACTGGGTTCTATTTCTATGCTATGCAGTGACCTATGAGAACTACACTTTGACTTATACTCTGTGTTCTCACAAATACTACGTAGGAGCATCTTAACTACTGTCAAGGACAGCAACAGAAAGATAGTAAAAGAGAAAGAGAGGGAAAATGGTGAAACAAGCCCTAAGATGAAGTGCATATGTTTGTTTGCATAAAGGTTCTTCCTCTCTATAGGACGTTCTAGCGCAACATTGGCACCTCTCCCGTCCCGTTTTATCCTCCATCTGAATCAATGCTAATGTTTTTCAGCCTGAGTTGGAATTGAACACATTTGGCCCCACTTACAGCCATCAAACACAGGAATTCCTGCCTGTTTCTAAAGAACACTTTGTTATTAAAGCAGGGACAGCAGGCTTTTTTTAGTAATGTGAAAATTGGACAGTGACATTTTTGTTCAGGCTTATTTCTGTTTTGAGTTGATGGTTTTAGATTTTGGGGTATTAATGTGTAAATTGGCATTGATGGTGTTAATGAGTAAGGTGAAATGTATAGTTCAGGGATTTTTCTGCCATTGAAATCAAGTCCAAACAGTGTAAAAACAATCAAATATATATATATATATATATACAGTGGGGAGAACAAGTATTTGATACACTGCCGATTTTGCAGGTTTTCCCACTTACAAAGCATGTAGAAGTCTGTAATTTTTATCATAGGTATTCTTCAACTGTGAGTGACGGAATCTAAAACAAAAATCCAGAAAATCACATTGTATGATTTTTAAGTAATTAATTTGCATTTTATTGCATGACATAAGTATTTGATACAACAGAAAAGCAGAACTTAATATTTGGTACAGAAACCTTTGTTTGCAGTTACAGAGATCATACGTTTCCTGTAGTTCTTGACCAGGTTTGCACACACTGCAGCAGGGATTTTGGCCCACTCCTCCATACAGACCTTCTCCAGATCCTTCAGGTTTCGGGGCTGTCGCTGGGAAATACGGACTGTCAGCTCCCTCCAAAGATTTTCTATTGGGTTCAGGTCTGGAGACTGGCTAGGCCACTCCAGGACCTTGAGATGCTTCTTACGGAGCCACTCCTTAGTTGCCCTGGCTGTGTGTTTCGGGTCGTTGTCATGCTGGAAGACCTAGCCACGACCCATCTTCAATGCTCTTACTGAGGGAAGGAGGTTGTTGGCCAAGATCTCGCGATACATGGCCCCATCCATCCTCCCCTCAATACGGTGCAGTCGTCCTGTCCCCTTTGCAGAAAAGCATCACCAAAGAATGATGTTTCCACCTCCATGCTTCACGGTTGGGATGGTGTTCTTGGGGTTGTACTCATCCTTCTTCTTCCTCCAAACACGGCAAGTGGAGTTTAGACCAAAAAGCTCTATTTTTGTCTCATCAGACCGCATGACCTTCTCCCATTCCTCCTCTGGATCATCCAGATGGTCATTGGCAAACTTCAGACGGGCCTGGACATGCGCTGGCTTGAGCAGGGGGACCTTGCGTGCGCTGCAGGATTTTAATCCATGACGGCGTAGTGTGTTACTAATGGTTTTCTTTGAGACTGTGGTCCCAGCTCTCTTCAGGTCATTGACCAGGTCCTGCCGTGTAGTTCTGGGCTGATCCCTCACCTTCCTCATGATCATTGATGCCCCACGAGGTGAGATCTTGCATGGTGCCCCAGACCGAGGGAGATTGACCGTCATCTTGAACTTCTTCCATTTTCTAATAATTGCGCCAACAGTTATTGCCTTCTCACCAAGCTGCTTGCCTATTGTCCTGTAGCCCATCCCAGCCTTGTGCAGGTCTACAATTTTATCCCTGATGTCCTTACACAGCTCTCTGGTCTTGGCCATTGTGGAGAGGTTGGAGCCTGTTTGATTGAGTGTGTGGACAGGTGTCTTTTATACAGGTAATGAGTTCAAACAGGTGCAGTTAATACAGGTAATGAGTGGAGAACAGGAGGGCTTCTTAAAGAAAAACTAACAGGTCTGTGAGAGCCGGAATTCTTACTGGTTGGTAGGTGATCAAATACTTATGTTTTAGATTCCGTCTCTCACAGTTGAAGAGTACCTATGATAAAAATTACAGACCTCTACATGCTTTGTAAGTAGGAAAACCTGCAAAATCGGCAGTGTATCAAATACTTGTTCTCCCCACTGTATATACATACAGTTGAAGTCGGACGTTTACATAAACCTTAGCCAAATACATTTAAACTCAGTTTTTCACAATTCCTGACATTTAATCCCAGTAAACATTCCCTGTCTTCGGTCAATTAGGATCACCACTTTATTTTAAGAATGTGAAATGTCAGAATAATAGTAGAGAGAATTTATTATTTCAGCTTTTATTTATTTCATCACATTCCCAGTGGGTCAGAAGTTTACATACACTCAATTAGTATTTGGTAGCATTGCCTTTAAATTGTTTAACTTGGGTCAAACGTTTCAGGTAGCCTTCCACAAGCTTCCCACAATAAGTTGGGTGAAATTTGGCTCATTCCTCCTGACAGAACTGGTGTAACTGAGTCAGGTTTGTAGGCTTCCTTGCTTGCACACGCTTTTTCAGTTCTGTCCACAAATGTTCTATTTGATTGAGGTCAGGGCTTTGTGATGGCATCTCCAATACCATGACTTTGTTGTCCTTAAGCCATTTTGCCACATCTTTGGAAGTATGCTTGGGGTCATTGTCCATTTGGAAGACCCATTTGCGACCAAGCTTTAACTTCCTGACTGATGTCTTGAGATGTTGCTTCAATATATCCACATAATTTTCCTTCCTCATGATGCCATCTATTTTGTGAAGTGCACCAGCCCCTCATGCAGCAAAGCACCCCCACAACATGATGGGATGGTGTTCTTCGGCTTGCAAGCCTCCCCCTTTTTCCTCCAAACATAACGATGTTCATTATGGCCAAACAGTTCTAATGTTTGTTTCATCAGACCAGAGGACATTTCTCCAAAAAGTATGATCTTTGTCCCCATGTGCAGTTGCAAACCGTAGTCTGGCTTTTTTATGGCGGTTTTGGAGCAGTGGCTTCTTCTTTGCTGTGTGGCCTTTCAGGTTATGTCGATATAGGACTTGTTTTACTGTGGATATAGATACTTTTGTACCTGTTTCCTCCAGCATCTTCATAATGTCCTTTTCTGTTGTTCTGTGATTGATTTGCACTTTTCGCACCAAAGTACGTTCATCTCTAGGAGACAGAACGCGTCTCATTCCTGAGCGGTATGATGGCTGCGTGGTCCCATGGTGTTTATACTTGTGTACTATTGTTTGTACAGATGAACGTGGTACCTTTAGGTGTTTGGAAATTGCTCCCAAGGATAATCCAGACTTGTAGTGGTCTACAATTTATTTTCTGAGGTCTTGGCTGATTTCTTTTGATTTTCCCATGATGTCGAGCAAAGAGGCACTGAGTTTGAAGGTAGGCCTTGAAATACATCCACAGGTACACCTCCAATTGACTCAAATTATGTCAATTAGCCTATCAGAAGCTTCTAAAGCCATGACATAATTTTCTGGAATTTTCCAAGCAGTTTAAAGGCACAGTCAACTTAGTGTATGTAAACTTCTGACCCAATGGAATTGTGATATGGTGAATTATAATTGAAATAATCTGTCTGTATACAATTGTTGGAAGAATTACTAGATGTCCTAACCGACTTGCCAAAACTATAGTTTGTTAACATGAAATCTGTGGAGTGGTTGAAAAATGAGTTTTATTGACTTCAACCTAAGTGTATGTAAACTTCCGACTTCAACTGTATATACACTACCGTTCAAAATTGGGGTCACTTAGAAATGTCCTTGTTTTTTAAAGAAAAGCTAATTTTTTGTCCATTAGAACAACATCAAATTGATCAAAAATACAGTGTAGACATTGTTAATGTTGTAAATGACTATTGTAGCTGGAAACGGCTGATTTTTTATGGAATATCTATATAGGTGTACAGAGGCCCATTATCAGCAACCATCACTCCTTTGTTCCAACGGCACGTTGCTAATCCAAGTTTATAATTTGATCATTAGAAAACCCTTTTGCAATTATGTTAGCACAGCTGAAAACTGTTGTGCTGATTAAAGAAGCAATAAAACTGGCCTTCTTTAGACTAGTTGAGTCTCTGGAGCATCAGCATTTGTGGGTTCGATTACAGGCTCAAAATGGACAGAAACAAAGAGCTCTCTTCTGAAACCCGTCAGTCTATTCTGAGAAATTGCCAAGAAACTGAAGATCTCGTACAACGCTGTGTACTACTCCCTTCACAGAACAGCGCAAACTGGCTCTAACCAGAATAGAAGGAGGAGTGGGAGGCACCGGTGCACAACTGAGCAAGAGAACAAGTACATTAGAGTGTCTAGTTTGAGAAACAAACCTCTCACAAGTCCTCAAGTGGCAGCTTTTAATGAAGCTGAAAGTTGAGGACTTGTGAGGCGTCTGTTTCTCAAACTAGACACTCTAATGTACTTGTCCTCTTGCTCAGTATGTGGTTTACCAAAAATTAGCTTAAAAACTGCTAAATTCTCTCAGCTCCATAGCAAAATATGTAGAACCGCAGTAAATTATCTTTAAAACTGCAAAGATGTATCTCAGCTCCCTGGAGAAATGTGTAGAATTGCAGGAAATTGGCAAATATTTCTCTATACCGCCAAGATGGGGTCGCCTGGCCAACTGTGCACCGACTCGCCGACTTTTTTTTCTGAATCAAAAAGGGGATTAGCTGGTGGGTGTGGCAGGGGGCCACACCCACCAGCTAATCCCCTTTTTGATTCAGAAAAAAACCTGTAGTTGTGCATCTGAAAATAGCTGTGTGTGCGTGACTGTGTGCCTGTGCATAATACAGTATGTCTGTATAGATGTGTACTTGTGCATTTGAGGGATGTACTCACTGTCCAGGCACTGGGCGCAGATGGTCTGGTTGGCACCACACTTCCTCACCACCCCCTCTCCAGGTGGGCACTTCTCACAGCACTCTCCACTCTTGGTGTACTGGCTTGACTCACAAGGCACCTGCACTGCCCGCTCCGTCTTAGAAGCCACCAATACTCCAACCTGGCACAGACAGAGGAACAGACAGAAAGGTGTTAGAGCAGAGGTCCCCCATAGTACTGACTCAGAGGGGAACGTTTTGGAGGCAAAAATGACAGCCAGATGTGTATTACAATCATGCTCCTAATCTAACCTCTTATCATGGTTCGCAATAAATAATTTGGTCTACATCCAAATCAGACAAATTGTTCTACAGAGCAATACATTGTCCCAACGTCAGAGAGCCATTAAAGGCACATAAAGGCATGCCTCCCGGTGCTCACCCATGACTGGTCCAAGTAACACCTATAAACATATGCGCCTAATGCATAACCTCATGTTGCATGTTGCATGTTAGCACTTCAATATATCCCCCCATACACATTCACCCATGCATGCACGCACACACACACACACACACACACACACAAACACACACACACACACACTATCTCCACTTCAACAGAAGCCTACTGCCAAAAAAATAAAATAAAGTATGGGGATTTTAGGATTTCATAACAGGTCCATTCATAAAAACAATTATTAGATCACATATGGACTGAAATGTAAAGGGTTTGGTCAGTCATCAGTAAACAGCACAGATCTGTTTCATATATGCGTACTCAGTGTTGGGGAAGCTACTCAGAAAATATAGTTGACCAAGCTACCAATTACTTCACACTGGAAGAAGTTAAACTGGGTATATGGGCAATCATTTTCTATCTTTTTTCAGCATCAGACCTGCCTAATTCTCACTTGAAACATTTGTTTTTTTGTTGGTTAGGCTTAATTACACATTCTGTTAACATATGACCTCAAAGTGATCTCTTCTTGCCATGTGTAGTCTATGGCATTTCAGATTTACATATGAACGTTTTTCAAGAAGTAGTTTGGATGTAGTAAACTACTTTTTCAAAGTAACTTTAGTTAGGTAAAATATATGTTTTCTTAAGGGTAGTTTAACTTCTTCCAATGTGAAGTAATTGGTAATAGGTCAACCATATTTTCTCAGCGGCTTCCCCAACACTGAGTAAGCATATGAAACAGATCTGTGCCATTTACCGATGACTGACCAAGCCTTTTACATTTCAGTCCATATGTGATCTTATAACCGTTTTTTATTAATGGACCTGCTATGAAATCCCACAATTCTAAAAGGAACCTTGTACTATGGCACCTAACTATGAAAACCTTCCAGAATGGTTGTTCTATAAAGGATGAAGATGAAGAGCATGGGGAACTATAACTGTTATTATAAAACACACATAAGGGTTTATTATGATCAGTTCTGAGATGAGGGGGGACGTGATAAGCACCTTCCCTCCAGCAGCTCTCCTCCGATTAGTATCGTGACTAATTTGCCAGCATTAGTTGGAGAAATACGCGGGACAGGGATCCCCAGTCCAATACAACTTCAGTGTTACCACGCAGAGTAACAAAATGCAAACAGTGAACACGTTTCTCTCATGCTAGCTATTCAATCAAAATGAAATATATTTTTATGAAATCAGTCATAAATCATGCCACTACTCACCACTCCAAACAACATCACCAATGATAAGGTACCCATCATGCTTCGGTTTCCTTCAGTGTCATTAACAAATAGACTATACTAAGCGGATCCTGCAAAGGAACATACAGGACTAATTGTTCATTTTAATTCCAGTGGCAGTTCCTTATCAATGAGTCCGCAGTGAATTCCACATGCTCTTCACTGCGGTGTAGCCTTCGAGACCTTTTGAGAGTGAGATGCGTTGCTTTGGCAGGTCACTGGTGCTTGGGTACAGCGTCCCCGCGCAGACTGACTGTACTGAGCGCTATCCAGCAGTGCACTGCGGAGGCAAGAGTCGTGCACGAACTGGAGAGGCACGTACACTCTTTCCCGATTCACTGTGACTTCTGCAGTAGACGACTTGCACGATCTACACAAGAGATCATCAACTAGATTCAGGCGCGGGCCGATTCTTTATTTTGTGGATGGTTGGGGGGCCGGCACATAATTACAAATAATTTGTGACTGCAAACACATATAATATTTTACTAAAACATAATAATTCCAAACCTTGCTTACATTTGAAATGTCATGGTAATGTGTCTATTATGCACGGTAATACTTTGTTAATAGATGTCCAAAAATAAAATAAAAACTTGGAGATGATTTCCTGGTGTTTTTACAGTTGTTTTTTATGTCCAACAATGAAAATGCAAAAACATTTTGTTTTTTTGCTCAGAAAACATGTGAGGGGGGCAAATAAAACCACCTGCGGTACAAATTCTGCACTCACTACGCCAGTTGGGGAACCTTGATCTACACAGGCAAGAGACAAGGATCAACATGCAGTTTTGCTGATCATTTCTAATGTATGTGGTCTGTGTTATTGCGTCAACTTTATATTAATGAATTAAAGTGGGTGTTTAATAAAAAGCATGAGCTGGTGCACACCTCCAAAAAGTTGGTAGAGGTGCTGACTAACGGCGAGCAAACTGTACGCTACAAAAACAAACCAAGTGTCGCACACTCTACTGTATATACAAGCTCCCAGTAATTTATTGGGTAAACCACATACGTTTCGGCATCACTGTGCCTTCTTCCGGGTCAGGTGTCAAGCACATCATATTTCTAGGCACAGCTTGATTATTGCGCTTTCTGCGTAGTCTACAATATATACCAGCCGCACCCAAAAAAATTATACAGCGAACAGGAAAGGTGTGAAGCAAATCCAGTTCTCCGCCGTGAAAGGCAAACACCCTAGGGTTAAACTACTTGGTGGGAATTGTAAAGTGGCTCATATAGCGAGGACCGCCATACTGCCCCTTTCGAACGGGTAGGCAGGTATACTTTCTTTCAAACACTTATGTCTGTGCCCTCCGATGGACTCACGGCCGCCATCCCACTTCAGACACCAACGTAGCGAACAGAGAGAGCGGGAAGAGAATCCGGGTCGCTGGCATGAAAGGCAAACACTCTATGTATCGCGAAAATAGGGTTAACCCACTTGGTGGGAATTGTAACATGGCTGATATAGCTAGGAGTTTTACCAGACACACCACAGCATCTTCTAGCACAATATAATGATGCACCGCACCACAACTTGCATAGTTGGTCATCTGTGAATGATCAGGCTATCAAAGGAAAGTCAGTTCAATGAGGGATGTGCACTTTCAAGAAAGAAACAACTGAATTAATATTGACTCATGTTTTACAATCCATTTTGTAACATCATTTCATGTCATGTAATTTCATACCAAAGCTTAAAACTGTTGACCTACCACTTGTACCAATAGTACCATGACACAACAGACATATGGCAAGTGAATAGACTGAAAGAGAGTCTGAATATTCAATTGAGGCATTATCCTCATATACACACCTCTGGGATATGTTCTCTATTGAACCTGTCCATCAAAGCAGATCACATGGTCCATTATGTGGAGTTTTTGGACAGGCTCCATACTCCTTGATGATACACTAAATTTGGGAAGGCCACTGAAAGACCACTAATGCACGTCTGAGTTCTATAATTATGTTTAATGCTCATTGAGGTATTTACCCTTTACACTTAAAGGAATCCACCAATCAGGTTGCAGAATACTGAACCTGCCACCGTCACGTCCCACTATAACCCTGACCCTGTCTGGCTCCACCCCTTCTGTACCAATCAGCTGAGGGAGTCTGCTCTACACTATGGGCTGAAGCCCCCTTGTATTGGCAGGCTGGTTGGGTTTCACTGTTGAGATCGGAATGCTCTCCCTTATTGATCTCTGGACACATCAATGATCCCACATCCTCCATCCTCCCAGAAGACCAGCCCCCACCCCCCACACCTCACACCCCCATGTCCCCCATCCAGAGGACACGGACCAACCAGTTCCTTTAATATTAAACATTGCATAGGAAATACACAATTAAGAAAGCTTTCTACTGTGTCACTGACCATTACAGATGGTGTCACTGTCAAGTTGTTTTTTGTTTGTATGCATGTAGCCACAATATGACTCTTAAGACTGTATTAATATCCATTATGGTAGGATGTAGGCCTAGCATAGTTTGTTGTCATACACTTGGTTGGTTTGTTGAGATTACTGTCATGGCAACTTGCTAATAGATAAACAGCCCATTTAAAAAGGTGATGATGATTGCATGGTTATGGAGGTGTATAGTACTTACAGCTGAAATGTATCTATCCAACTGGCCATAAATAGCAAATAGCCAGTGAATGAGAGCTCTTTAAGTAGTGTTATGTATGTACTGCTGGTGTGCTGACAAGGCATTCTATGAGACAGTATTACTCTCTCCCCACATATCATGTTCCTGTCCTTATGATTAGTCAGCATACTGTAAGCCAATGTCAGTATTCTCTGTGGCGCCGCCCTGAGTGGTCGCCTGTTAAGCAGCTCCCGTTGTTCGTGCATTAATTGTTGTTTTAGTTCGTTTTCTTTCGTCTATTTTCTTTATTATTTTTATTTTTTATTTTGCTACAGTCGAACTATAACAGTTCAGGATTATGGATTTTATGGATTTTATCGCGGCTGAACGTCGACAGGAGTCGTCAACTGTTATTGTTTACAACAGAGCCCAGCTCCTGGATTTAGCCCACGCAGCGCTGCTGCTCCCCAGGGAAAAGTTTGATATTCCGGACGAATTGAAAAGACGACGCCGTGGATGCAGGGCGGGATTGAAATGTAAGGCAAAGCGGAGGAGGTTCAAGTACAAGCCGGCTATACCATCTATTATTATGGGCAATGTGAGGGCTCTACATAACAAGATGGATGAGTTGGCGGGACTTGTTCGTGGACAAAGGATTTATCGGGAAACGAGCTTAATGTGTTTTACTGAGACTTGGCTGAACGATAACATCCCCATACAGAACGTCACTATCGACGGTTTCCAGACCATCAGAGCGGACAGGGATCGCGTCTCTTTCGGTAAGAGTAAGGGTGGTGGGCTGGCTTTATTAGTTAACAACAGATGGTGTCATCCGAAACATATTACTCTTAAGGAAAAGTTTTGTAGCCCGGACATTGAACATTGAGGGAATTCACGGCGGCCATTGCTGTTATTGTTTACATCCCGCCCTCTGCTGACGCAAACGCAGCGTGTGACGTCATCCACTCTGTTATCGCGAGGTTACAGACAGCACATCCCAGTGCTTTCTTTGCCATTTCGGGGGATTTTAACCATGCATCTCTCTCTTCAACGCTGCCCACGTTCAAACAGTTCGTGAAGTGCCCAACCAGGAATAATAAAACTCTGGACTTGTTATATGCTAATGTGAAGGATGCATACAACTCCACTGCACTCCCTCCCCTCGGTAGATCGGATCACAACCTTGTCCACCTCACCCCACTCTATAGGCCTATGGTCCAACAGCAGCCTGCAACCACCAGGACTATTAGGAGATGGTCCCCGGAGGCGAATGAGGCCCTACAGGACTGCTTTGAAACAACAGACTGGGATGTGCTCTGTGAGGCTCATGGGGAGGACATCGATGGACTCACTGACTGCATAACAGACTATATTAATTTTTGTGTAGACAACACTGTACCCACCAGGAAGGTACGCTGTTTCCCAAACAATAAACCCTGGGTCACCAGCGACCTGAAGGCCCTGCTGAATGAGAAGAAGAGGGCCTTCAAGGAGAAGGACAAGGACAAATTGAAATGCGTCCAGAGGGAGCTGAAGTTGCGGATTGCTGAGGGGAAGAGAGTGTATAAGGAGAAGATGGAGGACAAGCTGAGGCAGAGCCAGGTGAGAGAGGTGTGGAAGGGTATGAGAAATATCACTGGCTTCAAAAAGTCAAACAGTGGGCAGACGGAGGGGACCCAGGACAGAGCCAATGAGCTGAACCAATTTTTTAACAGGTTCGACACTGGCCCTGTCCACCTCCCCTCCAGCTCCCCAGACCACACACCGTCACGGCTATCCCACCCCCACTTTGCTCACAGCACCTCTGCTGAGACAATCAGTGACCCCACCTCCGCCCCTGCCACCCCTGGACTGATCCTCAACACCCCCCTTCCCCCCACCTCCCCACCTGGGCTGGCTTTCACCACCAACCAAGTGAAGAGAGAGCTGGAGAGACTACACCAGTGGAAAGCGGCGGGCCCTGATGGCATCAGCCCAAGGGTGCTGAGGGTCTGTGCTGACCAACTGTGTGGAATACTCCAGCGTCTTTTCAACCTTAGCCTGAGCCTAGAAAGGGTCCCTGTGCTGTGGAAAACATCCTGCCTCGTCCCAGTGCCCAATAAGGCACACCCCACTGTCCTGAATGACTTCAGACCTGTAGCGCTAACATCCCACATCATGAAGACCCTGGAAAGGTTAGTCCTCGCTCACCTCAGACCCCTGGTGTGTTCATCAATGGACCCCCTGCAGTTTGCATACCAGCGCAACATTGGGGTGGATGATGCAATCATCTACCTTCTGCAGAGGGCCTACTCTCACCTGGACAACGCAGGTTGCACTGTGAGGGTCATGTTTTTTTACTTCTCCAGTGCCTTCAATACCATTCAGCCCCTGCTACTGGGTGAGAAGATGAGGAGGATGAAAGTGGAAGCACCCTTAGTCTCCTGGGTCACGGACTACCTGACCGGTAGGCCACAATTTGTGCGACTACAGAGCTGTGTGTCAGAACGGGCAGTTAGCAACACAGGGGCCCCCCAGGGTACGGTCCCGTCCCCCTTCCTGTTCACCCTCTACACCTCAGACTTCAGATATAACTCTGAAACATGCCACCTACAGAAGTTCTCGGATGACTCTGCTATTGTAGGGTGCATCAGGGGTGGGCAGGAGGAGGAGTACAGGAGCACAATCAGTGACTTATTAGAACCACCTTCAGCTCAACATCAGCAAAACTAAGGAGATGGTGGTGGACTTCAGGAGAACCAAGGCACAACTGACTGCAGTCCCTATAAAGGGGATGGATGTGGAAATGGTTGAGTCATACAAGTTCCTGGGTGTCCATATGGACAACAGGCTAGAATGGGCTGGTAACACCGGGGCCCTGTACAAAAAGGGCCAGAGCCGACTCTACTTTCTGAGGAGGCTCAGGTCTTTCAACGTGTGCAGTAAACTACTGCATACCTTCTACCAGTCTGTGGTGGCCAGTGCCATCTTTTTTGCAGTGGTGTGCTGGGGAGCAAACATCAAAGCCGGTGATGCTTCTCGGGTAAATAAGCTGATCAGGAAGGCTAGCTCTGTCCTGGGGATGAGCCTTGACACTCTAGAGGAGGTGGCGGAGAGACGGATCCTGGCCAAACTGCTGGCCATCATGGACAACGTCACCCACCCTCTGCACGCTATGGTTATGACGCAGAGGAGCACTTTCAGTCACAGACTGATCCCACCACGGTGTGCCAGAGAGCGCTACAGGAGGTCCTTCCTGCCGGCGGCTATGAGACTATATAATGCCTCACCGGGGTGCTGTGCCGTCGGCAACATAGATCTGGAACTGTTGGGGTGCTAGGACCTAGTTTAACAATTATGCATCCATCCGTGAGTAACTCTGGTCCGTCAGCACTCATCCACTCAGGACCTATTTATTCATACAGGTCTGTATATACATACTCATGTACAGTTGTTATATTATATCACATGCAATATTGTAAGTAATTATTGGACGTAGGCATTCACTCAGGAATGCATATTAGTATCCTGCCAGTTGCACCTTTTCTCATTGCTTTTAGTATATCGAATGTGCAATAAGTGCAGTTGTCTGTAATTAAACCCTGCGCACTAAGGACTGTATTTTAAGGGAATTACTATTATTACCCCAAATGATATCATACACACATTTAGCTATTAAAGTATCTCTTCCTGTCATTTACCTGTACAGTTTGTGTAAACATGCAAGTATTCACTTATCTGTAAATATAACTGTATACCTAACTGTACAGCTAATTTAACCATGCAAAATTTTTCACTTACCTGTTCATTTACCCAGTCTGTCTATTAAGTGAACTATTATTACCCTCGCTCATATCATACGCATTTTTAGCTACTGAAGTATTTCTCTGCCATCGACCTGTATAGTATAGTTAGCCATCCAACATCCACCAATGTATAGTGTACATATTCAGCCAACCACTCATACTATGCAATGTCCTTTTATAGCTTTTTTTTTTTGCACTTCAGATATCTTGTATTTCTATACTTTTTCATACTGCCGCTCTATGTATCATGTACCGTGTATCTGTCTTTTGTGTACTTTCGTTGTGGCATTTTGCACCTGCCCTGTGTTTTTGTTGTAGCTGCTTGACAATGAAATTTCCCCCCCGGGGGATCAATAAAGTACCTATCTATCTATCTATCTATCTATCTATCTATCTATCTATCTATCTATCTATCTATCTATCTATCTATCTATCTATCTATCTATCTATCTATCTATCTATCTATCTATCTATCTATCTATCTATCTATCTATCATTCCACTCTGCAAGGTCACTCATAAAATATAGTCTTGATAACGATTTGATGAGGCTGAACTTTTTAAGGGTTTGAATCGCTAAAGTAGCTGAATGGCCTATTCATTAGGATAAGTAATGAAACATGATACGTTTCTGAAAGTACCTTACTCATTCAGTCCATTACAGTATGGGAACATGGACAGTCTCACTAAGAAGAGACTAGAGAGAGTTGCGTTGAAAGCCTCAAAGATTACTGGCTGTCCTGGGACCTTCCCTCTGTGAGCTTTATGTACACCAAGCCCACCTCCAAACGTGCAGAAAAAAATCATCAACAAACCCTCCCATCCATCCAATTACCTCTTTCAGCCCCTCCCCTCTGGTAGGCGCTACAGGTCATTGACCACCAAAACTGAATGTTTTAAAAACATGTTTTTTTCCCGCAGCAGCCAGAACATTGAACTCCCTTCACTAGCATAGTATGTGGACACCCCTTCAAGTTAGTGGATTTGTCTATTTCAGCCACAGCCGTTGCTGACAGGTGTATAAAATTGAGCCCACAGCCATGCAATCTCCATAGACAAACATTGGCGGTAGAATGTCTCAGTGACTTTCAACATGGCACCGTCATAGGATGCCACCTTTCCAACAGGTCAGTTCATCAATTTTCTGCCCTGCTAAAGCTTCCCCAGTCAACTGTAAGTGTTGCGAAGTGGAAACGTCTAGGAGCAACAACGGTTCAGCCGCAAAGTGGTAGGCCACACAAGCTCACAGAACGGGACCACCGAATGCTGAAGCGCGTAAAAATCGTCTGTCCTTGGTTGCAACACTCACTACCGTGTCCCAAATTGCCACTGGAAGCAACGTCAGCACAAGAACTGTTCGTCGGGACCTTCATGAAGTCGGTTTCCATGTCTGAGTTGCCGCACACAAGCCTAAGATCACCATGCGCTATGCCAAGCTATGTCGGCTGGAGTGGTGTAAAGCTCGCCGCCATTGGAGCAGTGGAAACGTGCTCTGTGCAGTCAGACGGACAAATCTGTGTTTGGCGGATGCCAGGAGAACCCTACCTGCCCCAATGCATATTGCCAAATGTAAAGTTTGGTGGAGGAGGAATAATGGTCTGGGGCTGTTTTTCATGGTTCGGGTTTAGGCCCCTTAGTTCCAGTGAAGGAAATCTTAACGCTACAGCATACAATGACATTCTAGGTGATTCTGTGCTTCCAACTTTGTGGCAACAGTTTGGGGAAGGTCCTTTCCTGTTTCAGCCTGACAATGCTCCCGTGCAGAAATGGTTTGTCGAGATCGGTGTGGAAGAACTTGACTGGCCTGCACAGAGCCCTGACCTCAACCCTATTGAACAACTTTGGGATGAATTGGAACGCCAACTGCAAGCCAGGCATAATCGCCCAACGTCATTGCCCGACCTCACTAATGCTCTTGTGAGTGAATGTAAGCAAGTCCCCGCAGCAATGTTCCAACATCTAGTGGAAAGCCTTCCCAGAAGAGTGAAGGCTGTTATAGCAGCAAAGGGGGGACCAACTCCATATTGATGCCCATGATTTTGGAATGAGATTTTAGACGAGCAGGTGTTCACATATCTTTGGCCTTGTAGTGTACCATGCTGTACAGTAAACAAATACCACCAACATTGGTTGCGTGGAAACAAAGTACCTTGTATTTTGTAAGTGAATGTGCAGATGCAGCTCTGGTTCGACACAATTCTATTTGGTTTGGACAACCAGCCTCTAGAGCTGTTACATAGGGTTACAACAACACTTAGAACCTTTCAGCACAGTGTGTACTGGAGTTACGGCCTATCAGCTCAGTGTACTGGAGTTAGAGCCTATCAGCACGGTGTGTACAGGAGGTAGGGCCTATCAGCACAGTGTACTGGTTAGAGCCCATCAGCACAGTGTACTGGAGTTAGGGCCTATCAGGACAGTGTACTGGTTAGAGCCCATCAGCACAGTGTACTGGAGCTAGAGCCTATCAGCACAGTGTGTATTGGAGTTAGAGCCTATCAGCACAGTGTACTGGAGTTAGGGCCTATCAGGACAGTGTACTGGAGTTAGAGCCTATCAGCACAGTGTATTGGAGTTAGAGCCTATCAGCACAGTGTACTGGAGTTAGAGCCCATCAGGACAGTGTACTGGAGTTAGGGCCTATCAGCACAGTGTGCTGGAGTTACGGCCTATCATCTCAGTGTACTGGAGTTAGAGCCTATCAGCACAGTATTTTGTATTTTTGATATTTTATTAGGATCCCCCATTAGCAGCAGCTACTCTTCCTAGGGTCCACACGAAACATGAAACATGACATAATACAGAATATTGATAGCCAAATTAGGAGTTATGGGCTATCAGCACAGACTGCACTGAGGATGTGACAGGTCAGGTAGAGGCTGAACTAAGAGGTGGACTGTCCCCTATGAGGTCACAGCCTAGTGTGCATTGTAGCATGGAGTGGAGAGAGTGGGCACCACATGTGTGTACCTATTGCAAGGTAGGGAATAGGCTATCACCTGAGAATGGTTACAGAAAAGCCCAACATCTAAAAAAATATGGTTCCCTTACATAAAAGAGCGGAGTCACAAATCATTTGTAAGTATAGATAGGCGGTGGGAAAATGTTAAAATGTGGACCTTAGCCAAGACTGCAGCAGGGGAGCATGCATTTTTCATTGGCCAGCCATCTTTGTGTTGTCACATACATTTTTGCATTTACCGTAACCCTGACAGATTGACTGAGTTCTGTGTTCAGATCGGGTTCAAAGAGGAGGATGAAAAGGGAGGCCCAAAATGATGATCCCATCAGAACCATTATATAAATGATGATCCCATCAGAACCATTATATAAATGCTTAAAGGGTTATTATTGGAATCACATGTATTTTTATTTTTTTTTAACCTTGATTTAACTAGGCAAGTCAGTTAAGAACAACATCTTATTTACAATGACGGCCTACCTACAGGGTCAGCCCCTGGAGCAAATTAGGGTTAAGTGCCTTGCTCAAGGACACATCAACAGGTTTTTTCACCTTGTCAGCTTGAGTATTTGAACCAGTGCCCTTTCGGTTACTGGCCCAACGCTCTAAACCCTAGGCTACCTACCCCGAAATTCAGGTGGAGTTGTTGATTGCTTAGAAACCTGAAGATTCTGCATCGTTCTGTAATGTAATGTGTTTTTATTAGAACATCAGGTTATGTGCATTAGTTATGTGTTAATTAGCCCTCTCGTTAATGGGCTAATTAGTCTGTGGTCAGCAAGTCTAAAATCACTGATGACTGTAATCTCTCCCTCTGTATCTTTTAGGGAACATTCCTTTGTTCTAGTTATGTGTGTGCATGCATAACTCTCCCCTGTGAGTATTTTGCTAGATTGAGTCATGTTTACTATGCTTTGTACTGTGCCAAATTCCTCTGACTGACATGGACAGTGAATTCAAATGACAGCTCTGTATAAAATCAAAGGGAAAAGCAAAATGCGTACAATGTGTTATACAGCACCCCTCATCATGCATGATGTGACTATACTGTGTAAACTCATACCTCATGTCTCAAGTCACACTCCTCCTCGGACATCTGTTAGGCCAGTGGGAGGTGGGCTGGGACTGGTAGGAGGCCCTGACCATGACCAGACGTTGACCCAATCTACCCCTGGACTCTTCCCCAATCCCCTCCCAGAATGCATACACTAGGGATCAGGAGGAAGAGCTTGTGCAGAGTTATGGGTCATATTATAGCTCCCTGAGATGCTCATTCTATCTGGGAGGGGACAAGGGAAACCACTGTCCAACCGCTCTCCAAGCCCAACCACTGTCTCCACACAGCCCGTGATGGTGCAGTGTATTTACACTGACTCAACCCACACACCCACTAACACCACCTTTCTCAGCTCACTAACCCAGCACCAACAATACTAACATAAACAATGGGCAGGTGTTCCTGGTTACACGCCTGGCGACAGGACTGCGTCCCCCTCCCGGCTCACGCCTGCTCCCTTGCTGTCACCTCGTAAAGCAACAGCACGAAGCCAAACAGAGTCAGTGGTCAGGGTTGTCGCAAGGTGCACTAAGGCTAGGGAGACCAGGTTGTAAAGCACCTGACCTGTTAGAGGGGATGACCCTTGAGTGCCTTGGGGCCACTAGTAAGACCTGGAGGATATCACAGGGAAGTGGCCAGGCCTTGACTCCCTGTGTTTGTACAGGGGATAGAGACAGAACTGTCTATCACAGTATGATCTATCTGACCATTAAAGCTTTGAGGAATGAGAGGATGTCAGACAAATACAGGCATGGTGGTCCTCTGATGTAGTCTGAGAATTCAGCTCCAAACATGATGGTAGTCCAGTCTGCCCCTGACATCCCTCAGATGTGAGAAGGATGTTGTCCCCAGCTAATAAACATTGCATTCGGTTTACATTCGTGGGACAGATGCTAGGTTGTTCATGTTGTGTGTATAGACTAGAAAGGAAAACTCCCCACTGGGCGACACTGACTGAATCAACGTTGTTTCCACGTAATTTCAATGAAATTACTTTGAACCAACGTGGAATAGATGTTGAATTGACGTCTGTGTTCAGTGGGTCTGATTGTACAGAGTGTCATAGAGGACATGGGGGTATCTCCCCTCATCCACAACCATGTAGGAGCCCAACCTGGTGGATGGATGCAGAGCAGTATTTTGCAACTGGACACTCACCAGCACATACTGGCAACAAAGAAGAGCGATTCTCTTTAGTTTCCCTCCTGCTGTCCCCTCCCATTCTAATCAGTCTGGTTGAGCTACTAGCTCTAATCAGCTAAATGGATGGTCTGCTCTGGGTGAATATTGATGATGAAGGGAGGTGGGGACCTTGAAACCTCCCCTGGGGCCTTCTCTAATACTGTTATTACTGTATTGTGTAGTTTCAAGAACATATCAGTTATTTCGTTTAGTATTAGTATATCAGTATCAGTAGTTTGCTATTTGCACTGATGATGATATGGTTTAATTTACATCTCTCAATACATGCAATATGTATTGAGGGGGAGGATTAAGGCGTCTCAGCTATTTTGTTCTGGACGCACGCAGCTTGTCATGTATTCAATATATCAAACAGTGGAATGATCAAAGTGTCTTAGTGTATGTCAGAGTGCATTGGAACCATGCCAGGAGACCATCGTTTAAATCTCTCATCCTCTGTATGAGTGTCCTGGGATCCTTAACAACCACAGAGACCAAGACTTCACTGGATGTCTTCTTCTCATCTGTTAAATGGACAGCACCAGAGAGGAGAGGAGAGGAGAGGAGAGGAGAGGAGAGGAGAGGAGAGGAGAGGAGAGGAGAGGAGAGGAGAGGAGAGGAGGGGAGGGGAGGGGAGGGGAGGGGAGGGGAGTGGAGGGGAGGGGAGGGGAGGGGAGGGGAGGGGAGAGGAGAGGAGAGGAGAGGAGAGGAGAGGAGAGGAGAGGAGAGGAGAGGAGAGGAGAGGAGAGGAGAGGAGAGGAGAGGAGAGGGTTACTGGGGAGTTCAATATAATAGAGGGGGAGAAAGCGGGTGAGAGTGGGGGATGAGAAATGGAAGAGAAGGGTGTAGCAGAGAAAGAGGAGTGGAACTGAAAGAAAGAACAAACGAGGAAGGAGGAAAAGAGAAGTGTTAACTCAGACAATCTTAGTGATGAGTATTGACAGCCAGGCACAGAGAGGGACTAATCTGATTGGTTGGTGGCCTGGTATTGAATCAGTGATAACCTGATCTACTCTCTCTTCCTCCCCACTTCCCTTCCACAATGTGATCTGATCTCAGGCTCTCACTGAACCCTGCAGGCACTGGACTTCCTCAGCTACATTCTATTGAATAATATTGACTAATTCATTATTTTATTTAATAGGATAATCCAAGTGTGTGCCTGATCCAATGTAATAAACCATATAAATAAATAATAAACCAATTGTGACATGGCAATCCAAAGAAAGCTTACTTACTTATGAATCCAAAACGTCCCAACCCAAATCTGCATGTAGGCCAACATTATGTTTATGTGTGTGCTTCAAAATGTATTTATTTTTGCTTGTGTGTAATTTTGCTTGCCACCCAGGGCGGATGTGGAAAGAGAAACGTGTTTCTGTGTGTGTGTCTGTCTGTCTGTCTGTCTGTCTGTGTTGTGCATATGTTTGTTTGCACAGGCAGTCTGGTCATATTGTTTGCCTCATTGGCAATGATCAAAGCCTTTAACCTTGTGTTGCCGGGACAGGTTCAGTCAAGCAGCACACATGGCTTCAAGCCATTGTCCTGGAAATCCTCAACAAGCAAACAAGGAGAAAGTAAACTTTATGTGTGTGTGTGTGTGTGTGTGTGTGTGTGTGTGTGTGTGTGTGTGTGTGTGTGTGTGTGTGTACAATACGTGCCATGCAAGTGTGTATACAGGATGTCTTTGTGGCAGTGTGTGTGGTATGCTTATGTCTCTATGTTTTTGCAAATAGATGCTAGAATTTGCACTTGATCTCTTTCCCTCCTCCTCTCTATCCTACTGTATGTTCCTCATCTCCCTACAAACCTCTTCATAGACAACCTTACATGCTGCATCCATACATATACTGCTCTTTGTGTCATTCCAGCCACAGAGCAATAGCCAATAGCTGCTACATCATCACAGTGTCCTCTCTAAACAAACCCCATCCAACAGCAATCACAGAAATATCCAGACCGTGCACCATTTGATAACAGGAAGGAATTCATATTAGACAAAGTTATTTGTAAGAGCACTCTAAATGTGGCTACAGCTCTTGAGGAAACAGGGAAAGCATTTCCGTCCTAGCGCATCTTCATCCAGTAATCTATGATGAGTAGTAGAGTTTATTAAAATGTCTGAAGGTTCAATAGAGCTCAGGGTCAGATAAAGGTAAACACTTTCCTCATCGCCTAGGAGAGGGTCTTCTTGTAGCTTTCTTCTCAGTGGACTTGTAGCAACAACCCTGTCATTGGAGTGCAGCCATAAGTTGTCAATGTACAGTATGTATCAGAGCAGTGTTTGAGGTTAATGATTTAGCAGGCACATGTCCCTGAGAAACAGACAGATTCTACATGAACTGGAACTCAGTTTCACTGGTGCCCAATTATTAGCCTTAATTGTTTCCTTCAACTTTGCCCTTGAGGTTTCCCCCAACCTGGGATTTTCTGGTTGGGGTAGGAGGGGCAGGAGGGGTTGGGGAGGGTGTGGGGTTCAGTTATTGAACAGCTAGATAGTAAGCCAAGCGGGCTCTGTTTCAGGCCAGGTGCCAACCAATCACACCTGATTTATCGCCAACACCCAACACCCAATCCCCCCCCACCCTCTCCCCACCACCCCACTTAACTGGACCTGATGTACTTTCCCTGGACCAGCAAATTGTGTCCACAGGGACAATTTAATGGGGGACTGGCATAGGGAGGGGGAAAGTTTCCACAGTTGAAATTGGCCAGTGACATGGACATGAGTTGGTAGGAACTGGGCCTGACCAGAAGCCATATCCTGTTCCTCCAATAGAATCCTTCTGAATCCTTCTGGGTCAATGAAAGCTTCACTGTTGTTTTAGTATTGATCTAAATTTATTTTCAGTAGATAAACGTTATGACAGTTGTATCCAGCAGTTTCTTAATCAATAGCTTGTTTTTAATCATATGAAACATAAACTATTTTTTTCTCTGCAGTAATTGTAAGAATTACAATATAAACATTTAGACAAAAGTGTCATGTCACTCTTGTGAGGGCTTGGTTGTGGTAAGGCCTCTTACTCCCACCAGGGGGAGTGGAAGGCACACAATCAAGTCCTCACACCGTAACTGGGGAAATTAATGATCCCCAATCAGAGACAGCTGTCTAGAGTTGTCTCTGATTGGGGATAGTATTTAGGACCCACACACATCCGCCTGTGTGTGGATCATTGTTCATGCTTGTCTGCCTTGAGTAACAGAAAGCTAGTAAGTCACTTTGTTTGTGTTTTGTATTATACAATCCTTTTTATTTTCTCATTGAATAAAAAGGATGACACTTCACCAGCGCTCTGTGTATCGTCCCATTACTTTGCAACGTGACAACTCTATTTGAGACATGCTGTGAAATCATAGAGCATATGGCCCTATATATTAAGATGCAGTCTTTACGGGGTGTAGAAGTTCAGGCCTCCCCCTGGTCTACACTGTACCACAGACAGACAACGACCCCTTGGGGCATCATTACATTGGAGCGTGGAGAAGCAAAGTGAAGGGTGGCTGAATATTTTTCACCAAGTCTAAATCATCCCTCTCTCTCTCCCTTAATGCCTGCTTCTCTCCCTCCCTCCTTTCCCATCCTCTCTTACCACCTGTAAAAATAGAGGTGAAACTCTGATCCCGTGTGTGTGTGGGGGGGGGGTCGTTGGAAGGGTGAGGGTCGTCCTGGTCGCTGGGCTGTCCTACTAATGGAGATGGATGTGGGCTCAGGACTGTCTCCCGGGCCAAACGGCCACTGCACCGCCGTCACACTGAGAGATCAATTTCTCTCCGGCTTCCTTCCGTCTGAGCTGCAGATCTTTTTAAACGAGTGGGGAGGGCTGAGACTCACAACTGGAGCTTCCCTTTCCCCTGAAAATCGGAAGTGAGAACTTCACTCAGACGTCTTTCTATGCCTGCTACGTTACATTATTGGAGGACTGACGTGAGATAAAGGAGGATGGATGATAAAGCGAGAGAAAGAGAGGGAGGAGTGGACAAAAGGAGGATTGATATTCATGGGGGAATAATGCAGAGAGAGATGCAGAGAGAGACTGACAGAGATAAAGAGATCATGATTGCAAACAAGTCACCTCTTTGGAACCCTTTTTTCTAAGAGTGTAGATTACATCTGTTGTTTGAGAGGCATGGTTCATATTATAACATATTAAAAACATCCCAAGCCCTCTCTGTTTACCATTTTCTACTCACTCTCCCTATGTTGGGATGGGAGACACAACCCTCTCTCCCATTGGCCAGTAAGGTGGGCGGTAGGGAGATGCACTCTGAACACACCAGGTGGGACCCTCCTCACTCTCCCCGAGCACTCTGGGGATCGCTGCATAATGTATGCTCCCAGAAAAACACACCAGGCCACAAAACACTTCTTTGAGGTTCTTACATGTTGGCTTTAAAAGTAGATAGAGATTGACCTTGACTGCACCAGGCTTTGCAAAGTGTTTACTTACCCAGCCAGAAATATATTAGCTGTTGTATGTGTCTGTGTGACCCATCTCTTTGGCTCTTGGGCAAATTCTGAAAGGGTTTTGAAATTTTGCCTTTATGGTATTCTCAGCTCACACAATGTCTGGTCTGCCTGAACCAACTTCCTGTTTTTCATTAACTGGAGATTGAAGGTAATTTAGAACATGCGCTGTTTCTGCATCTCTCTCTCTCTCTCTCTCTCTCTCTATCTCTCTCTCTCTCTCTCTCTACCTTTGACACGTCTCAGCATGTTGCAAGACGGAGAGCAATTGTGAATAGCACCTGGAGTTTTTCCCAACCATGTGAACTGAAGAGGAAAAACTCTATGCCCTTATTTATGAACTGTAGTTACCCAATGTGAAGACCTATTTCCCTTCCAGTTGTGCGTCAGTTCTACTGTACATGTTCTGCTTCTGCTGTAGAGAGATGAGTCATCAGCCAGTGGGCTGAGGCTGGGACTGCAGCACCTGCAGACAGTCCCCACAGCACAGCACAGGCACAGCACAGCACAGCACAGCCAGACAGGTTTTCCTCCTCAGTTTACCCACCAGCTAAGAGGGCCACGGCTCTCAGTCTTTGTTGCTGTCAATTCTTTTTACATTCACTCGAACAAGTCATAGTAAAAAATTGTCCCCCCTTGGATGGAGAGATACTTTTAGGATGTTTTTATGATGTGTTTCATGATATAATATGTTACTTTTATGGCATGAAATGTGCTATCATCTGGACCCTGATATGTCTGTCTTTATACAAGCCTCATAAAATATATACAATTATAATCTAGGAAATTATCAGCAATAAATGATTTAAAATGACTGGTATCTTGCATAATAATGGAGTGAATAAAATATTTCATGTAGTGAATAGATACAGTAACCTGGATCAGTAGAATACGCAGGAGACCAACCCCCCACAATTGCTTGTCAGAGGGCTCCCCCTTGTGGAAACACATGACATATACTGGCTCACCATGAGCATTAACCCCATCAATAAATCAATACTGTTAATTAGTTGTTACCTGAACAATGACGTGAGGGCATCATTAGATAAAACAAACCAATCTATAACTTATCATTTATTGTTGAACATCTCTCCTCTAGCAACTTTTGTCAACTTCTGCCTTCCCTGCATCAGAGGGCACAACATTGCTTTACTTTTGACACTGTTCCTGTATGATGTGTCTGAGCTCCAGCAAGTCTCTCTGCATGCCTTCCAGGATGTCCAGCTTAGACAGCTTCTTGTCAATGGATGTCAGCACCTCCTGGCCAGCCTTATTTACAAGATCATCCCCAGCATCATCCAACTCTGGGCTGTTGCTGGTGAGACAGTCCTTCTCCTCTACTATAAAAGACCCCATGGTTTCAACATGGAGGATTCAAGCTCCTCCATGTTACTGTTCCCCCATTGGTCAATCAGGGCCTGCAGGCCTCCTGTTCTGGCAATCTCCCTGAGGGTCCAGTCTCTGCATCTTCATGAACAGCTCTGTGACCTGATTTCCACCTGGTTCACTCTTCAAGTCGAGGCAGTGATACCTATGACTGCATTTCTCCACCAGCCACAGGGGGGCCCTGCCTCCTCTCTTGACTTGCTGCTCCATGGGCATGTGTCCAGGCCAGTCACTACAGTGACTCCACACATTCTCACTGAGGAGGGCCAGGTGCTCCTCTACAGCCCTGCGACCTTTCTCACAGAACACTGAGAGTTCCTTAATGACGATAAGGAAAACATGGTGAGAGACACTGCGCACTATCTCCCTTTTCACCACCTGAGGGGTGTCCTGCACGTTGAAGTCACACCCCCAGCCAGGTCTGTCCACCACAATGACCCGCCCATATGCCACCTCTCCCACTCTCCTGGAGCATGTGGTCCGTTCCTTGATGACAAACTCCTCCCTACCCAGCAGCACATTGCCCACTTCGCTCTTCCCAGAGTTTCTGCCGCCAAGAAGGACAACTTTCAGGTCTGAGAGAGACACAATCAAGAAAAATGAGAGACCGAGTTACTGTTCATGCTAGTGCACATTTTGTGTTATATTGCCTGACATTAAGCTTACATTTTAAAGGGACTGTCATTCCCACAATGATTAACAAAGAAATTGTAAAAACACACACGTACAGTCTCAAGTACATACACAAACACACACAGATAGCATGCACCTGTGTGTGTATTACGCCACTATGAAACTGCTGATAATGTGGTGTATTGACAACTTGATGTCTGTCACCTGTTGCTTTATCGCACACAGTATGTACCTGCTACACACAGTATGTACAGTACCTGCTGCACACCGTATGTACCTGCTACACACAGTATGTACCTGCTACACACAGTATTTACCTGCTACACACAGTATGTACCTGCTACACACCGTATGTACGTGCTACACACCGTAAGTACCTGCTACACACCGTATGTACCTGCTACACACAGTAGGTACCTGCTACACACCGTATGTACCTGCTACACACAGTACGTACCTGCTACACACCGTATGTACCTGCTACACACCGTATGTACCTGCTACACACAGTACGTACCTGCTACACACCGTATGTACCTGCTACACACAGTACGTACCTGCTACACACCGTATGTACCTGCTACACACCGTATGTACCTGCTACATACCGTATGTACCTGCTACATACCGTATGTACCTGCTACACACAGTACGTACCTGCTACACACTGTATGTACCTGCTACACACAGTACGTACCTGCTACACACAGTAGGTACCTGCTACACACCGTATGTACCTGCTACACACAGTACGTACCTGCTACACACCGTATGTACCTGCTACACACTGTATGTACCTGCTACACACTGTATGTACCTGCTACACACAGTACGTACCTGCTACACACCGTATGTACCTGCTACACACAGTATGTACCTGCTACACACAGTATGTACCTGCTACACACCGTATGTACCTGCTACACACAGTATGTACCTGCTCATAAAAACACAAATACGTGTGAGTAATACTTGTACTCTGATTGATGCTAAAGTTATTAAAAACAACTTCATAAGCCATGTGTAAATTGTCTTTTATATACAGTACAACATGTTTCTCTAGTTGATATGCAAGACCTGTGTAGCTCAGTTGGTAGAGCATGGCAAGGGTTGTGGGTTCGATTCACATGGGGGACCAGTACAAAAAAACATTTTGAAAATGTATGGACTCACTACTTTAAGTTGCTCTGGATAAGGGTGACTGCTAAATGACTAAAATTGAAGACAATTGAGATGGAAAAACCTACCACATATTGATGCTTCTCTGGTTGCCATATCTCTTGATCTTAAGCTCTATCTGTGATTAGCTTCTCCCAAAAATTGGTTACAATCCAACTCATTTCAGTCATCATATCAATGCCCAATAACAGTTACCTTCCTACTTTCCTTCCAACAAGTTCCTGAAAGACTGGGGTGTAGCTTTTACTCTGAAGGGAGTGGACACTTGCCTTAAAGACTGAAGGACTTTTACTCTGAAGGTTGGCAGTAATGCACAGTAATAATGTTGCATTTATAACCAAATGGGAAGATGGTAAATACAAGTTGTGAAGTTGTAAATATGACGCATGAGAATAAACTGAGATGGTTTAGTAGAAAGCAGATTATGCATCCCAATCTGTCCTAGACTATGGCGTCATCATCTATATGAACGCAGCTGTAACTTCATTAGGTTGATATATATTGCTATGTTTTAATTTATAAAGCCCTTTTACAAAAAGTTCCATTGTACCTAACATCATTACTAAACTTTAGACATACAAGCTACCACACCAGGTCTCAGGGATGGCTAAGTCTGGAAATTCCTTTGGTCTCTACTGAGTTAGGTAAATCAGCTTTTAGTTTTCTTGCACCTTAGTTGTGGAACAATCTTCAAAATGTTCTTAAATGTTATGTTCTGGTGCCTCTGGGTCGGTTCAGAAATCTGATTGAGGACCTTATTACTGATGAATATACTTTGATTTGTGTATTTTCTGTAATTTATGTAGTTTAGGGCTAATGTGTATAAGAGACATTGGTCTCAGTATGACTCACTGATAAAATAAAGGATAAATAAAAAATATCCTGCTGAAAATGCTGGTATCAAGGTAATTTCCTTAGTAGTTGATGTCAGAGTTCAGCATGTGGAAGAAGTTGGAGCTCAGGGATGACAGACGAGCTTCCCACTAGATTTTTACCAGTCGTATATGTTGTAAATGCTACCTTCCCACTTGGTTATGAATGCAGCATAAGTAAGGAGCCAGCCATTTATTTCAGTTAAAGGAACAGCAACAAGCCGCTCCTCTGAGTCAATATGCCTTGCAATAGTAAAAGAGGTATAGAAGAAAAATAGCTGGTCTTTATTGACCCAACTTTATGACATAACTTATCCGTCTAAGTTTGTCATCTGCCCATTCCACCTTTGTCATTGATGCTGTACAATTATTATCCTATGTCGACTTGCCCATGACTGAGAGGTAGTATATAAGTAATGTTGTTACATTTCTTAAGGAATGGGTGCAGTTTGATTCGGGTAAGGAAAGTAACGTTGTCCATTGTTTTAAAATACTGCTACTGCAATTATTTTTTTGCTACAAAGTTGGATTGTTCATTGCAGTGTCATCAATAACGCCCCACACCTCACATATATGTCTATAGTTTATGCCATTCAAACAGATCAATAATCTCAAAGGGAAGAAGCCAGGGAAAGGGGATACATTTAAAAACAGACCCCTGCTAGTATTTTCTTCCTGCTTTTCTAGCTCCTCCCACCTCTGTTTACGCATACGCTTTAGCTAGCTAGTTAGCCTTTTTAGCATCTGTGTTACACACTTGTGTCTTTAGGTCAACCCAGAATCAGCGTATCGAGAAGGAACTAGCAAGCTAGCTAACTTCTTCAACAGCCATGGGAGTGCAAGTCAAGGTCGAATACTGGTACTGGTTTATTTTCCATGTATTTTCTATTCGCCTTTTTTCTAAGCAGCTCCCTTGCGTTTTAGCTAGCTAGCTAGCTAGCTACATTAGCTAGCAGCTAGAGCTAGCCACCTTGCAGAGTAACGTTACACACACATTATGAAACGGGCTGTGTTTTATCCTAGCTAGTAGTTGAATGTTTACCTTGGACATTCCCCCCAACTACTTTAGGGTTAATTATTCATCACTAAGACATGTTTTTGTTTTGTCGTTGTCTTTAGCGGTGGATGAGGGTACGAGCCCCGTTATCAGGAGCTCGCGCGGGTTGTCACCGCGGAGTTCACTGAAGCGGAGGTGTCAGGCTTCGTAGGAAGGCAAGGTAAGTTGGTCCTTTCTACACAGTCTACTACAGACAATGCGGGCACGTACAGTAAGTACACTGTAATAATGTGAAGTATTTTGATGTAGCTATATGTTCTTTCTTCTGTGTACTACTCACTGGACGTAGTACGTGGTCGGGCCCCCTTTGCCTCAAGAACAGGCTGAATTCTTTGGGGAATGGATTCTTCAAGTCGGAAACATTCCACAGGGATGTTGGTCTACACTAACGTGATGGACTCATGCTGCTTATGCAAAATCATGACTCTGCCATCAGCATAACGCAACAGGAACCGGCATTTGTTGGACCAGACAATGTTTTTCCACTCCTCAATTGTCCAGTGTTGGCAATCGTGTTCCCACTGGAGCTGTTTCTTCTTGTGTTTAGTTGATAGGAGTGGAACCCGGTATGGTCGTCTGCTGCAATAGCCCATCTGTATGGTTGTCTGCTGCAATAGCCCATCTGTATGGTTGTCTGCTGCAATAGCCCATCTGTATGGTTGTCTGCTGCAATAGCCCATCTGTATGGTTGTCTGCTGCAATAGCCCATCTGTATGGTTGTCTGCTGCAATAGCCCATCTGTATGGTCGTCTGCTGCAATAGCCCATCTGTGACAAAGACAATGAGATGTGTGTTCTAAAATGCTGTTCTGCCATTCTCCTTTGACCTCTCATCAATGAGCTGTTTTCACCCACAGGACTGCCGCTGACTTTTTATTTTTTATTTTTTTAGTTTGTTGCACCATTCTCGGGAAACCCTATACACTGTCGTGCGTGAAAAGCCTAGGAGGGTGGCTGTTTCTGAGATGCTGGGTCTAACATGCCTGGCACCGACGATCATACCACGCTCAGTCGCTTAGGTCACTCATTTTCCCCATTCTAACATTCAATCGCACATTAACTGAATGCCTCTGCCGGTCTGCCTGCTTTATATAGCAAGCCGCGACCACGTGACTCACTGTTTGTAGGAGTGAACCATTTCCGTGAACAGGGTGGTGTACCTAATAAACTGGCTGGTGAGTTTTAGTCTCTAGTTGTTTTGCCTTGATTTTGATGCTGTTGTTTCTGCAGGCAGTTTTGAGATTGAGATCAACGGCCAAGTAGTCTTCTCCAAGATGGAAACAAGCGGCTTCCCATATGAAGATGACGTAAGTTGTTAACTTCTTACAAAGCTGGCATTTCGAATGACTAGTGCCTTTGACACACAATGTCTCATTCCCCTGCAGATCATGGACGCTATCCAGAAAGCCCATGATGGCAAGCCAGTGGAGAAGATCACCAAGAGCCGTCCGCCTTGTGTCATTCTGTAGCCCTCCTCTCCCTCTATCCTCCAACCCTGCCCTCTCCTGACAGCAGCATGCTGAAGACAGGACCGTAGCCCTCCTCTCCCTCTATCCTCCAACCCTGCCCTCTCCTGACAGCAGCATGCTGAAGACAGGACCGTAGCCCTCCTCTCCCTCTATCCTCCAACGCTGCCCTCTCCTGACAGCAGCATGCTGAAGACAGGACGGTGCGCTTCCAGCACTGCCACTGCCATCACTCTCAGCCTTTGCACTAACCGGGCGTGAGGGTGACCCACAACTCTCTGTTGAAACTACACTAGCAGAGTTGAACTAAGACCACTGAAGCCGCTGTCTTTTGATTTAGAGTTCAACCTTTCGTAAGGTTTGGTGGTGCCTTCTCTCTCTCTGCTCCCATTGTGGTGTTCCAGGACTTATATGATTACTGTAACCCAAAGTTGAAAGGTGTATAGTATGATGACTCCAGTCCTGGCAGCTCTTATGTTATAGGATCAGAGAAAGGGATGAGACCGTAAGATGGAGGGGCAGACGTGTTTGGGGGAACTCCCTGTTATATTCCAAAAGTCTCATTGCCTGGCAGACAGTTACTGCCTGATTGTTCAAATTCCTCTCAAATAATACAGCACCATCATCGGCCAGACATAAACAATGTTTTGATGAACGCAAAAGAAAAATGTTAGAGTACCAAAAGCAAGAAGGGAAGGAGCTCAATTATTTTCAGCCCTCTGTGATAAGAATTCTATCAACAAGCTCTAAGCATCATAAGCCCTGTTTAACTACTTGTATCCTGTACTATGCTGATCAACGTGCTGCTTAAACCTGTCACAGTCAATGCAATGTTTGTCAATTGATTTAATACGATGTGTTCTAAAGTCTATGAAGTGGAAGCTTAGACTTTTTATGTTTTTTGTGTGTAGTTCTGTCACTACAACTTTTTGTTTATTTTGTGCATCTATGTCGGAACTTGGATGTAATCAGTTTTTTTTTTTTATGTTCTAGCTAATCTGGCTGGAGCATTCCAGGCAGTGTCTAACAGTGAACTAGAATTCTGTTTTGAACTGTTCTCTTTAGCCGAAAAGTGAGTAACACCGTAGTAGTCAAACCTCTTGTGAATTCGCAATTGTATACTGCCACTGAATCACAGATAATGCATTTTCATTGACTCTGTGGCTTTTATATATGATCAGCTTTACTATAAGTAGAGCTGACCTTGCAATTACACTGTGCGCACAATTATTAGGCAAGTTGTATGTTGGAGGATTCATTTTATTATTGAACAACTACAGTGCTCTGTCAATCCAAAATGTTAATAAACCTCAACCTGAATATTTAGTAAAAGTGAGGTTTTGGCTTTCTTTGGAGAATATCTGTGTGCACAATTATTGGGCAACTAAATGAAAAACACAAAGTTCCCCATCTCACTTGTTTATTTTCATCTGTTTAAGTGAGAATAATAAACAAATAACTCTATTTACAAATAAACATTTCTGACATTTCAAAAAAGAAATCAGTGACCAATATAGCCACCCTTCTTTTCAATAACAGTCATAAGCCTTCCATCCATGGAGTCTGTCAGTTTCTTGATCTGTTGACGATCAACTTTTTGTGCAGCAGCAACCACAGCCTCCCAGACACTGGTCAGAGAGGTGTACTTTTTTCCTTCACCGTAAATCGACCATTTAAGAAGGGACCACAAGTTCTCAATATGGTTTAGTTCAGGTGAAGAAGGAGGCCATGTCATTATTCTTTCATCTTTAAGGCTAGCCACGCAGTGGAGTACTTCGATGCATGCGATGGAGCATTGTCCTGTATAAAAATCATGGTCTTCTTGAAAGAAGCAGACTTTTTCCTGTACCTTTCTTCTAAAAACTGGCAGTAGGTTTGGGAGTTGAATTTGAGTCCATCTTCAACCCGAAAAGGTCCAATTAGCTCATCTTTAATAATACCAGCCCATACCAGTACCCCACCTCCACCTTGCTGGCGTCTGAGTCGAAGTGGAGCGCCGTGCCCGTTACTGATCCAGCCACGGGCCCATCCATCTGGTCCGTCAAGAGTCACTCTCATCTCATCAGTCCATAAAACCTTTGAAAAATCTGTCTTCAGATATTTCTTGGCCCAGTCTTGACGTTTCAACTTATGTGTCTTGTTCAGTGGTGGTCGGGTTTCAGCCTTCCTTACCTTGGCCATGTCTCTGAGCACTGAACACCTTGTACTTCTGGGCACTCCAGGTAGGTTGCAGTTCTGGAATATGAAATCACTGGAGGATAATGGGTTCCTGATAGCTTCACGTTTGATTCTTCTCAAATCTTTGGCAGTTAGTTTGCATCTTTTTTTCTCAACACGGTTCTTGTGACCCTGTTGACTATTTGCAACAAAACGTTTGATGGTTCTGTGATCACGCCCCAATATCTTAGCAATTTCAAGAGTGCTGCATCCCTCTGAAAGACTTTTTACAATTTTTGACTTTTCAGAGTCAGTTAAATCTAGTTTTTGGCCCATTTTGCCTGAGGAATAGAAGCTGCCTAATAATTATGCACACCTTGTTATAGGGTGTTGATCTCCTTAGGCCACACCCTCCCTCATTACACAAATACACATCACCTGATATGCTTAAATCCAAAAAGCATTCCAGTTTATACAGCTTGGAGTTGGGAAATATGCATAATAATGCTGATATGGTCCAAATACTGACTTGCCTAATAATTGTGCACACAGTGTAGATACATCCTTAGTTGTTTTAAAGGCCATCTCTCACTCGTCTGTCTATCACTAACGACACCTCATCAGCCCCTGTTTATACGCACAGTTTATGGAATATAATCTCTGAGTACTATTTTTTTTGTTGCCCAGGGATGTCAAGTATGATACCCATTGGGCGACTTACAAATTGTCTATCACAAAATAAAGTTATGGATTATTTAACGGTATAAAGATGTTAGTATTGTCTTTTATTAACGTGTCATGTTCAGAACTACTTAATGTGTGTTTTTTCTTCTCTTTGTTTCACTTCTGTAATAAACTACTCAACTCCATTAGAATGGAAGAAAATGTAATTTCTAAAGAGCTATGTAACAACATACTAACATGTTGTTATTAGAGGTTTGGCTCATTCACAGGTCTGAACTGTCCATATAGTACATCCCCATAGCAACAAAGCACCTCAGGTGTGTTACTCAGGTAGGTCTCAGTAATTACTCTCTTGTTGATCACATTCAGATGTTTAATACCACTGTCATGTGACCATTCTATAGGAGAAACAGGTGTTTGTGTTTTGTAGGCTACACCCACGCTGTAATGTCAACACAGAGCCAGCCATGACAACCGCAGAAGGAAGAGAAGAGCCTTTGGAGCAAGAAGCATCTTGGTAAGGTTCATACATTGTGCCTGCTGACTGGCTATAGTATAGTGTGTCCTAGTGTGTTTTCCTGTATTGAATGTGTTAAGTAGGGTTGGGATCAATTTCATTTTAATTAATTCAATTCAAGAAGTAAACTGAAATTATAATTCCACATTTTCAACATTGAATAGAATTTGAGGACACTAGGAATTAAAATGTCTGTTTTCTTCCTGAATTGACTGGTGTTCAGTTAAAAATACCACTGCCATCAAGCTAGCTATTTACTTCTGCTAACTCAAATATTTCCAACTCACTCTGAGAAGGAATAGATCCTCTCAGATATTACATTTAGGTGTTGTTCCTGCATGTTATGGTCTTGACACAGTACACATGGAATCCAGTACCCCGCCGAGCTATATTATTGTCTCAATACAAGTTTCAATGTTTTTCTAGAACTTATCCATTACTAAAGAACAGGATAGAAACTTGAAATAACTCACGATGATGAGCCTTTGGAGACTCGATTGTCAATGGTTTTTGTTTTTGCTCTTTTTTAATGTTTTACATGAAAAAGCTGTTAACTATCATGTAGTAACTTGTCTGTTTCAGTTGATCAGTGGCCCAACCCTACCTGGCACAGTAAACCTGTAATCCAATATTACCCTTTTAGAGTTAGGCAGGTTACGATTGCCCCTATTGTGTTTTCATAATGAGGCTTCTTACTCCTCCCACCTCAGGCAGCAAAACAGCTTTACATCAGCGAATCACAATCAAGAAGAAAGGAGTGAGAAGACGAATCTGAATCGAAAGCCATAGGTGTGGTGCAGATCAGAGTGGAATACTGGTAGGTTTATATTCATTAATATTTGTCAGGATGCATTTGTTTTACTATGGAAATCATGAAATATTTCCATTATGGAAATGTGGCAACTGCCATACCTTTTAACACTTTACGCCGTTTTAATTATTCATCACTGTTTTGGTTTTCTATCACTGTTTTAGTGGCCAATGAGGGTACGACCCCCGCTACAAGAAGCTTCAGCAGGCTGTCGCTGTGGAGTTTCCTGAGGCGGAGGTGTCAGGCTTTGTAGGACGGAAAGGTCAGCTGGATACCCAATCAATTACATGTATTTCATAAAGCCCTTTTTACATCCACAGTTGTCACAATGTGCTATACAGATACCCAGCCTAAACCCCCAAAGAGCAAGCAATGCAGATGCAGAAGAACAGTGGCTACAGTGACATTTATTGTGTAAATGTTGTAATATTTACCTATTAATTTGGTAAAATACCAGTTTTCACACCTGTTTTCCAGGTTGAACCTACTTGTTTTGAAGATAAGTGTGATGCTGTTGTTTCTGCAGGCAGCTTTGAGTTGGAGATCAACGGGCAACTGGTCTTCTCCAAGCTGGAAACAGGTGGCTTCCCCATGGAAAAGGATGTGAGTACTGGAAGCGTTCTCCTCTGAAGTTGCAGAACTGTCAAATTCAGCCACTTTGTTTACATCACTGACATTTACACAAATGGTCTCAACAATGTGTATGCCCCTTCAGGTCAAGGACGCTCTCCAGAACACCTATGATGGCAAGCAAGTGGAGAAGTGGACCAGAAATCAGCCACCTTGTGTCATCCTGTAGACCGTTATCACTCAGACCAATGCTGCTGTCTGTCACCACTCACACAGCAGAGACTTGTTTCAATCTAGAGACCTTTTTTGTTGTGCCTTCTCTCTCCCCTCTCTCTCTGCTCCAATAGCAGTGTTCCAGGATTTTATATGATTACTGTAGCCCAAAGCTGAAATGTTATAGTATGATGACCCCAGTCCTGGCAGCTCCTATGTTATGGGATCAGACAAGGGGAGGAAATGGGAAGACTGGTTGGGTGGGACTTCCTTATTCAAGACCTTCTACGACCTTCTACCATCATCATCCAGATAAATGATTCATATGAGCTGCTAAAGCCTGTCTCTCGTTGTGTTATTGTCTATTGACCTCCCATTTTGCAACTGATGCTTTGCGATTAGCTTTATGTTAAGTAGAACGGGTCAGTTGAGTAGATGAATTGATAGTTATGGTTATGAAGGCCACCAAACACTGGTCTGTCTGCTACACTAACGAGACATCAGCCCCATATTCTTCACACACCATTTGAATTATCATAGCTGAATACTCTTGATGATTGCTAATGACAATGTGTGATACCCACTGGAAGGACTTTAATCTCTAAATAAAATAAAATGACATTGTTTGTATATTTTGTTTTCTTCCTAATGGTTGTCATGTTCAGAGCCCAGAATTCCCTGGCAACACAGGAGGAAGGGGGAGACTGCAACCCAAATAGACAACACTTATTTTCACTCAGGCACATTTGTACACTAGAGGGTGACACATGCAACATCATCTGCCTACAATTTGTCCTATTCTGTAAAGTGATATTTGCTGAATCACTATATTCACCTGGCTTCTACAGTATGTTCTGCTTAGTGTCTGTTGAATTCATTTTGCTTGGTTGATGGTTTTGCACTTTGGCCCTTTATGAGTTTCTGCTCCTTGGGCGGTGACTCTGGCTAGGTGTGTCCAGGGTACAGGCTCTGGTAAGGAGTGATAATTCATGCCAGCCTGCTTGCACTAGAGCTGATAGAGCCTATCGTCTGAGTTTATGAGCTCCATAGTTACTGCACCGTCTCTGCCACCCATTTTATGGCACACAATTCTCTCATAAGAACTTTATGAATTAGCATTGTGATGTAATTCATAGATGATGGGGTTGCTATGATAGTTTTTTTGCAAGAGACCCCTCCATACCAGTCAACAGTAATTTCTCATCTCTATGAAGTATGAATATTTATGCTGTTATTGTTTTGTCATATGATTTGTTAGAAGGATGCAAACAACAGCCTCATTAGTCTTTCAATATTGTATCACATCACCAAAACAAAGATAGATCCAACAGCCAGTTATTAAAAACTCATTTCATACCGGGCTATATGTTTTTTTGATTACAAGGACCGGCATTTAGAGTAGTATAAACATTTTGTTATTTCCCTCACAGGAGGTGCACGAAATAGAGGAAGTTCCTTAAGCAAAGCTGGAAAGATCGTTCATACAGGTTTTCAGATAGAAATACAGATACTGCATGTTGTGTGTTTTGTAAAATCAGAGCAAATGGAAATATGGTTAAATATTTCGTTCTCTGTTCATCTCATTTAAAGCCTGGATGGATGTCCTTCTCCTGTCTCACAGAGGTATGGCTCAGGTCACCCACAGACCACCACCATCAGGTACTCTGTGTATGTGGATACATAAGACATATTTACTTGTTTCTACGTATGTTGCTGTCATGAGTTTCTAGTGTTTGAGAACCAAGACCCAATCAAGGCCCTAAATGGATAAAGGTTGATCTGATGGTCTGAACTTTAAGCCACAGTGGGATGGGGGAGTTACAGTATGTCATACAGTATGTCATGTGTCAGTGGGGACCTGGGTAACACTTTATTTGGATAGTCCATTTGTAGATGCTCTACAGACTATCAGTAACATTTAAACTAACTATCTACTAACCCTAGCTCTAACCCTAACCTTAACCCTTATCCTAACCCTAAACTTAACTCTAACCCTAGCCCAAACCCTAACCTTAAACCTTTCTCTAACCCTTATTCTAAACCTAACCTTAACCCTAACCCTAACCGTAACCTTAGCAAGGAGTTGCTTATTAACAGATTGTTGATGGTCTGACCATCTGTAGAGCATCTACTGATGGAAGATCCTGACTATCCAAATAAAGTGTGACCGAGGCCTGCTTATAAGTTTGGCAGCTCTTAAAGTAAAAATAATAATAATAATAAAATCCTCTAAAGGTCATCATGAGGGGGAATCCCTCCCTTCATAGAAGGGAATCCCTAGCACGTAAACAAGATGATGTCAGAACTCAAGATGCTCACGTCCTGATAGAGTGCCCCCCTTGCGTACCCCTTTTCCCCTCCATGCAGGGTGAAGCTGGCCATGATAGTCCATACAGGTTTGGTCCCTCTGGCACCCTGCATCCTGACTTGGCCCCATTCCAAACAGAGAGGGCGGAGGGGAAAGAGGAGGGTTGGGATATCCCTGGCCCAAGGTGGGCCATATCGATAGGGCTGTTTGTCTGTCACACAGGCCTTATCTCTCTATCCCCTTTGGTGCTGAACGTAGTACAGCGTTTCTTGGGCCGACGTACTTTCAAATGGGTGTTCCCTCCATTTTCTCTCTTTCTCTCTGTGCCTCTCTATCAGCCCCAGGTCACTCTATCATTGAGTACGTTTACGTTCGCATCGTGGCGATCAACCTATTTCTACGGCCATAGACCAGGCTGGATCACCTTGGCGCAGGTAAGGGTTTGGCCTCGCAGGCCAGGGGTCGATTACTGGGGTCTGTCATTGAGGGGGCTTGGGGGTCAGTGGGGTTGACGGGGGTACAGGTGAGTATTTGAATGGAGCATGCTACAGACAACTTTATCTAACTTTCCATGAACTCAGATGTATCTGTTGTTTATACTAAAATTGTATCATATATGCTTGTCAGTGGGAATTAATTTTTGGAATGACATAGCTGCAAGTTACAAATAGGATAATCCTTTTTTTAGAGTTTGTCTTTCTACAACCCAAGTCTCGCAATTAGTCTGTTGCTAACTAACGGTACAATGACCCAGGTTTTTTCTAGTTTGTAATTGGTACAAAAATGACTGTAAAATCTAACCAGCGTTATGTGTGAGTTGTATAGTACAGTTTAAGGTCTGTAGTGTTTGTTTGTGGCCCATGATATTTCAAACAACAGCTAACATCACGCTTCTCTTCATCGCTTTAATTAGTGATGGTATACTTTGAAGAAAGTTGAATTTTTTCAGTTTTCCCGCTCACCTCAATTTATTTGTCGACAGAGGTTTAAAAAGCTCAGGGTCACAAGGTTTGAGAGGCTATGGCGGTAGTGAACAGTGTCTTCTTATCTGTCCAGCAGCCTCTGTTGTTCCAATGTTACACACATTTCTATAGTATTTCTAATCAACATTGTTTTATGTGTATTTGGAGCAGTGCATATTCATTGTGTAACCAGATATATGAAGACACGATTTGAAGTTAATACACACTTAAATCTTTTTATTGCCTGTCATTGTACCATGAGTTACCACCAGCCTCTTTTTTCTTTACTGTATTTGGAGTAGAGTTACTGTATAAAATAGTTATTACAATATAAGTTGTAATATTGTAGGTTACTGTAATGGATGACTAGAGCACTAGGGTGTCTGTCTGTCCTGATGAGGGCGTAACCCAGAGATAAGACTCTGTGAGTCTCCTACTCAAACCACTGCGAGGGCCACACTGTCTCAACGGCTGACTCATGGTTAGGAGCACGGCTCATAGGGGCTATGACACGAGCTGGTGGTATCTTCATTAAATGGGCCTCAAAATGTGTCATAAGTGTGCTTATAAAGCTTACTTGTGTAGAGGTTCATATGCTCTGTTGGTTGGGCTTGTGACACATTGTGACTAATTTGGCTTCACTGGGTGTATGAGGAGCCCATGAAAACATGACAAAAATAGTCAATTTAGAGTTCACCCCAGATTACCCCAGATAGAGTTTACCCCAGATTACCCCAGTCAGAGTTTACCCCAAATTACCCCATTTAGAGTTTACCCCAGATGATCCCAGATAGATTTTACCCCAGATTACCCCCAGTTAGAGTTTACCCCATATTACCCCAGTCAGATTACCCTCAGTTAGAGTTTTACCCCATATTACCCCAGTCAGATTACACCCAGTTAGAGTTTACCCCAGATTACCCCAGTCAGAGTTTACCCCCAGATTACCCCCAGTTAGAGTTTACTCCATATTACCCCAGTCAGATTACCCTCAGTTAGAGCTTTACCCCATATTACCCCAGTCAGATTACCCCAGTCAGAGTTTACCCCAGATTACCCCAGTCAGAGTTTACCCACCGATTACCACAGTTAAAGTTTGGTAAAATAAAGGTTAAATGCATGTCTGTATTTCATGTGTCTAATTATAGTGTGTTTGTGTTTGTTCATTTATGTCACATTACAGGCTGAAGGTTTAAGGACAGACGAAGCAAGCACTGACACACTCCAATGGAGAACGATCTGTCTTTTGGAGAGGTGGACAAAACACATGAATATAATAATGTAGTATAATAATGCAAAGTATTTGTTACATTTGATTTACATATTTGACTTTGACCCCCCCCCCCCCCCCCTCTCTCTCTCTCTCTTTCTCTTTCTCTCTGATTCCATCCAGGATGTCATGTCCTATGAGGAGGAGAGTGACTCTGCCTTCCCATCTCCGATCAGACCGTGAGTGCGCTTTCCCCTCTTAAAAGTAGTTTTTTTTTGTCTAATTAGTATTTCTTCATACAAGAAGTCCAACCTGAACAGTATTATAAGGAATTCAATGAATGGGTGAAAGAGTCTAAAACATCATATAGTGAATGCAGCTACATCAAGTGGTTGTCTAAAGATTGTCAGTGAGAGTGATCAGAAGTAGGCCTACTGTATGTTATTATACAACAACACCCCCTACTGGTCTAAACCAGCATGACTTCCTTATCTGAGAAGGCAGGACCGATAATGCAGAGCTTGCCCAAGTCTCAAACTGAAGTCACCAATCTCTGGTAACACAACCAGCGAATGGTTCTGAGGCTACAGAATATAACTACAGGCTTTTGCTGCCCCTTTTGGCCAGAACAAAAAACACCAGGAGCTGTAGGTGCAAGGGTGGAAGTCTTTTTTTTTTTCTTAAAATAATTGCATATCCTGTCAAGGGGGGCTGACTTGCATCGCTTCATAAAAGAAAGGAGCACAACCTGGCCTGTTGTCTGTAAGATCTGGTTAGACATGGACAGGTGTAGAGAAGCAGCACACCTGTGTCCCGTGCCCTCCTCACTAACTTGGTTCTCCCCCCTCCCCCTCTCTCCCCAGGACCCCACCGGGCCACAGTAGCAACTATGACCTGGAGCAGAGCAGGCAGGAAGAGGACAGCGACCAGGCCATCCAGAGCATCGTCATTCACACCGACCCGGAGGGTGAGCACTAAACGTCCATCAACACATTCTCTCTACACCCCTCTGTATGTCTCTCCTACACAAATACACCTCCAATAGATGCTAAGACTGAACACTACCTCTCTGTATTTCAGCCTATCTGATCCTGAACACCAACGCCAACACCAGAGGGGATGCTCAGGTAAGACCCATTTGGGGCATAGCTTGAAATAAACGGATACCTAGTATATTGAAAAGGCAGTTGCCATTTTGAACCTGAGCATGAAGTTGTGTGTGTGTGTCTCAGGCCTATGTGGAGCTGAATGAGCTCATGGGCAGCAGCTGGCAGGAGACTGGCCGCTGGGTGGGCTTTGAGGAGAATTTGAACCCAGCAACGGGCAAGTGGGGCCCCTCCCACGTCTCATACCTCACCTTCAAGAGTTTGATCCAGCTTCGCAAGATCATGAGCACAGGTGACTACCTGGGACAAATTCACTCAATCTGTAATACATTCTGGACATAATCTGGATAATTTCATGAGGATATTATCAAATTAATATTTTCTCAGAGTCACCATATATGAAACTGTATTTCCAACACTAGATGGCAGGCAGCAACAGGCCATGTTTGACCTATCCTAAAACTCTGCCTGTGTGTGTTCAGGTGCAGTCATTCTGGACCTGCAGGCCAGCAGTCTGTCTGCTGTGGCTGTGAAGGTGGTGGATGAATTGCAGAGCAAGGGTGAGATTCGTGCCACTGATAGATATGGCCTGCTGAGGGCTCTACTGCAGAGACGCAGTCAGTCTGAGGGAGCTGGGGCTCAACCCGTGGGAGGAGACATCGAGATGCAGACCTTCTCTGTCACCAAGCAGGTAACAATAGGCTTAGGATCTATAGCCCATCGCTAAATATCAATATCACTCAATCTCAATATGACTTCATTCAACCTTTCTCCCTCTTTCTTTGATTAATGTATCTTTCTCTCTCTCCCAATATCTCACTAACTGACCTTCCTCCGCTTTTCAGAGAGATACAACTGATAGTGTGGAAGCCTCCATTGTCCTCTCAGGTAAGTCATGCGTGAAAAGTGAAATACAACTCACCACCAACTGGATACTCTGTCTGATATGCCTATTCAACCATTTATTCTAAAGAGTATGGAGACTCTGTAATCTAAGCTCTATGTGTGTGTGTTTGTGTTTGTTCCAGGGGTGATGGACTCCCTGGAGAAGCCTGCAGTGGCCTTCGTCAGGCTGGGGGACTCTGTGGTGATAGAGGGGGCTCTGGAGGCCCCTGTGCCGGTGCGCTTCATCTTTGTGCTGGTGGGCCCCAGCCAGGGAGGAGTGGACTACCATGAGAGTGGCCGTGCCATGGCTGCCCTTATGGCTGACTGGGTGAGAAAATAGGAGTGGAAAGACGGATGGGACTTATTAAGGCCAGGGAGAGCAATGGGTGAGGGAAGGAATGGGAGGATAGGAGAGGTGATGAATGAGGAGATGCTTCATAGTATCTAGAGATTCATCTATTTAGTGTTTTACAATAGCTAACCCTACTCTCCCCACGGTTCCGGTCCAACAGGTCTTTAGTCTGGAGGCTTACCTAGCCCAGACTGACAAGGATTTGACCAATGCCTTCGCTGATTTCATGTACTGCAGCATCGTCATCCCGCCTACTGAGATCCAGGACGAGAGCATGCTCCAGCCAATCCTCGACTTCCAGAAGAAGATGCTGAAGGACAGACTCCGCCCCTCTGACACCCGAATCAAGTTTGGTGGCAGGGCCCAAGGTCAGTCACACAGACTAACCCTGTAGTTACAACTCATCTAAATCTACATATAACTTGTTAATTCAATTTCCAAATTAGGGATTGTTTGCGTTTGGCCTACATTTCCTTCTAATATGATTTTCCAAATAAAATGGATTGATGTTTCGAAAATGCAGAGAGTCTGGAGATTCTAGTCTAAACCCATCCAAAAACACTTGCTCTGTCAGTGCCCATTTTGAGCCGTTATTTGTTTTGTTTTTTTGTCCAGCTGATGAGGCCGATGAGGAGCCCAGAGAAGACCCGCTGGCCCGGACAGGCATTCCCTTCGGCGGGATGATAAAGGACATGAAGCGGCGGTACCGCCATTACATCAGTGACTTCACAGACGCCCTCGACCCCCAGGTCCTAGCTGCTGTCATCTTCATCTACTTCGCTGCCCTGTCCCCTGCCATCACCTTCGGAGGCCTGCTGGGTGAGTTCATGTCTGAAGGAGGGACCCACCTAGTGTCATAGAGGACAGCAGTACTGACTAGCTCTATATAGGATTTGTGGGTAGGCCTACATAATATTGGTTAAACTCATGACCTTCGTCCCCCTGACCTCTGCCTCCAGCCGATAAGACGGAGCACATGATGGGCGTGTCTGAGCTGATGATCTCCACCTGCGTCCAGGGCATCATCTTCGCCTTCTTCGCAGCCCAGCCTACACTGGTCATCGGCTTCTCTGGACCACTGCTGGTGTTTGAGGAGGCCTTCTTCGCGGTATGTATCATAGAACTTTCACATGACAGCTCAATGAGCCCTAGCTCTGACCCCTGAGGACAGTATGCTGAGCCATCACTGCTTTATGTCATCAGGATCAGTCATATTAGACATGATTTGTATCGCCTATTATGATAACTATGAATTTCAAAGTTACAATGCAAGTACATCCTTAACATTTTTTCAATCCCATTTTATCAATCCCATTGTCTAGTTTTGCAAGTCGCAGGAGATTGAGTACATTGTAGGCCGTATCTGGGTAGGACTTTGGCTGATGATCATCGTGGTGGTCATCGTGGCTGTGGAGGGCAGCTTCCTGGTCAAATTTATCTCCCGCTTCACCCAGGAGATCTTCTCCATCCTCATCTCCCTCATCTTCATCTACGAAACCTTCAGCAAGCTCGGCAAGGTACCACACACCACTCCGCCTCATCTCCTCACATCCATCCCAACATTTACATCCATCCATCATCCTAAGCACTTTCTGTACCTCAACTGTAAATACTAAAATAAAACCTTTCTTTCTTCTGTCCTTCACACCCCTCCTGTCCTCCACTGCTAACTCATATACATACCTACTTTTCTTCTCTTGTTATTCAGATCTTCAAAGCTCACCCTCTGATTCTGAACTACGAGCACTTGAATGACAGTCTGGAAAACCCTTTCCACCCGGTGGTCAGCGAGCACATAGAAGTACATGATGATGGCAACAGCACAGTGCACGAGATCATACTTGAGAGGGCCTACCCCAACACCGCCCTGCTTTCCATGTGTCTTATGTTCGGGTGTTTCTTCATCGCATACTTCCTCCGTCAGTTCAAAAATGGCCACTTCCTCCCTGGACCGGTAAGAGCTACAGCTGTTTTTCACAGTGATGACTACTGTATGTCTGTGAGCAATGCAAACTTTTAACAACCTGGTGCTTATACAGTATGTTACTGCTGAACAGTATTGAGGAGAGATTAATCAGAATAGGATCTTTTAGGGCTGGAGAGCCCCTTTGTGTTCTGTGTGTGATAGCCTTCACTTCATATGCTTATCACCAGATTCGTCGGATGATTGGAGATTTCGGTGTTCCCATCGCCATTTTCTTCATGATTGCTGTGGATATCACCATTGAGGATGCCTACACTCAGGTTAGTGATTTATAGGTTTGTGTTGCCTTGACTGATCTCGGTGTGTAACATATCACTCAATCCTCAAACTGTTTTAGGAATAGATTAAATACAGCATACGTATTTTGTGTGTCCCCTGGCAGAAACTTGTGGTGCCCAAGGGTCTTATGGTGTCCAACCCCAACGCCAGAGGCTGGTTCATCAACCCCATGGGAGAGAAGAAGCCTTTCCCTGCCTGGATGATGGGCGCGTGTTGCGTGCCAGCCCTGCTGGTCTTCATCCTCATCTTCCTCGAGTCCCAGATCACTACGTTAGTAACATAATCTTCATGTCCATAGTCCCTCCAGAACCACCAAGCCTCCTCTCATTGTTTGACCTCTGATCTTTCCAGGCTGATTGTGAGCAAACCAGAGAGGAAGATGGTGAAGGGCTCTGGTTTCCATCTGGACCTGCTCATCCTGGTCACCATGGGGGGCATCGCCTCCCTGTTTGGGGTGCCCTGGCTGAGTGCCGCCACCGTGCGTTCTGTCACCCATGCCAACGCCCTCACTGTCATGACCAAGGGACCCAAGCCTGAGATCGAGAAGGTGCTGGAGCAAAGGATCAGCGGCATGCTTGTGGCCGCCATGGTCGGTAAGTGCTACCATATAGGCTACTGAGATTTAGCTGATGCAGTCCACTACCGACGAACAGACAGAACACTGGATGTCTAAAGAAAAGGTCAGCACAGTCCTTTGTTGATCTCGCAAAAATGTCTGTGAAATGTTTGTTGTTCCTGCTATTCCCAGGTGTGTCTATTCTCTTGGAGCCTATCCTGAAGATGATTCCGATGACGGCTCTGTTTGGAATCTTCCTCTACATGGGTATAACCTCACTCAGTGGGATCCAGATGTGGGATCGAATGCTTCTGCTTATTGTACCCAGGAAATACTATCCTGCTGACGCCTACGCACAAAGGGTATGCCGCCTCTCTCCATCCACCAATCGCCCTCCTCTCTGTTTCATCGCTTTATATCATTATCTCATTTATGAAACCTACCAGACAATTCCTACACAATAACACGCTGTGGCAATCACAATGTCATTCTCTGAATAATCATAAATTACCTTTGTACAAGTTTTAAACCATAGTAAATATCAGGGAGCAAGTTTGGTTTTACCTGGCAGGCCGCTCAGAGGTGTCTGCATGGTCCTAAAGCACACCGTTGCCTAGTTTTGTATCACATTCCAATGATAAATAAAATAAAATTTCAGAATGTGGGGGGACATGTCCTCCCCGTTCCCAGTGAAAGTTGTGCCCCTGGTAAATATAAGTATATATCCAATGTGTTGCCCCTGTCTTAACCCTCCTTCTCTCATCTCCTTACTGCAGGTAACTACTATGAAGATGCACTTGTTCACTCTGATCCAGATGATGTGTTTGGGAGCTCTCTGGATGGTGAAGATGAGTGCCTTCTCCCTGGCTCTGCCCTTCGTCCTCATCCTCACCATCCCCCTGCGCATGGCCATCACTGGAACACTCTTCACTGACAAGGAAATGAAATGTGTAAGTGGCACACAAATGTTGTAATGTGGATAACTACAATCACAGGTACATGCATATGTTTTGGGTAGGAGCCTGGTCCCAGGTCAGTACCTTATGTTATATGCTTTAGACAACTATTGTTGTCATGCCGATGAGTGGTCAGAAGAGTTAGCTAAATCATATACAGATGAGAACAGTATGGACCTGATGGAATCTGCAGAGAACATTTTCAAAATACCCATTCAGCTGTTGATAATTTTGTGATCAATAGAATGTCAGTGTAGCTATTAATGTTCTACATACTAGGTTCAGTTACATTTCTATTGGAAATGTTATCTTTCAATTCATTTTAGGTTTAGAATAAATTCTGCCTCTGCTAAATCAGTGTGGCTCGACTAAACTGTGTGCTTCTCTAATGAGACTGTGTGTCCTGTTGCAGCTGGATGCCGCTGATGGCAAGGTGAAATTTGAAGAGGAGCCTGGAGAGGATATGTACAACGAGTGCCCGTTGCCCTTTCACTTCTCAACTGACTGAGAGGATCCAGTGAACTCAAACAATTTTTTAATAGTGACCAGAGCCTAACACATTTATTAGTATCTGCCATCAAAAAATATCCTTTAGAAAAATGTATTTTTTTTTATGTCCTTAAACGTCATTGCAAATGGGTATTGTGTGTCAAGCTAAAATGAAGGTCTCAGGTAAGCATTCAAACCTTTTTAATGACAGGTAGCCTAATATTCTACATTATTAATATGACAATTAACATTTATTTCTCAAATACCCAAATAATGCCAAAAATATAGTCCCATCAGTATTAGGCAGATAAATATATAAATGCAACATTTTAAGTCACACGAAAATGCTTTTCTATGGGACTGTTATTTTAACGTTTGTTCTGTAGCCTATTTTATACCCTAGTTAAATGATTCTCCTTTGTTACAGTTTGGTTTTATTCTTCCTTGTGATGAATTGTTTGCTTATTGAATTAAATTACCTTTTGTTCTTGATGTTTTGTTTAGTTGCAAGCTAATGATAGAAAGTGTGAGTATGGAGTTAAAATCATCTTAGTACTCATTCACAGTTTTTATACCCAAGTACATATTTACCTCAGGATGTAATGCTTTCGGGATTGCAGAGGTGGGAATATACATATAGGGAAATTATTGATTAATCGCTGAATGAAATGTAACAATATTATGATGATGTGGAGGAGAAATGTGTAAATATGACAAACTAATCACAGCAATAAGATCTGACTTATAGGCCTATTACACCATGTTATCATTGATCAAGGAGAGGTGTAAAAGGACAGCTGTATATTTGGTTTATTGTATGTTCATGTGTGCTTGAATCACTGTACAACTGCTGTTTTGATTTTCACCCAACCAATTAAAGACATTTTCAATTTGACTCAAAACCATTTCATTTCTCTATTTGAGACATTCCATCACTTTATTCATCAATGGGAGGAGGGCTGACAGTGCTGGTCCACAGGAGCACTGAGAAGGGCGCCACTCCAACGAGCTTTAATGAAGCTGTGCGCTCATTGGAAAGTAATTTGTTTCCAATGGATCTGGCAGTCTGGATTGGATGGCTGGGTTACGCCCACAAACTGACAAGGTGGAGTTGGAAGAAATTACATGAGTGGGAAAAATGAAGCCGTCAAATAGCCTACTAGACTTAAAATGGGAGCACCACTAAAAGTATAAGTCTATCCATGGAATACGGCTCTAATATCTGTCAGCGCTGGCATGAATATATGTTTGACACTTTTTTTCTTCAAATGTTCAGTAGGCCTAAACACTGCAGACTGTTATTAAATGTTATAGGTATTATACTATAATTAGTGAAATTACGTTGATGTAACAACATTAACGTTAGCTGACTAAAAAGTTCCACTTAGATATAGGCAGCTGTCTGGGACAATTCACTTTTACTAAAGTACCGGTAGTGTAAAAAGATTTGCACTGGCGTATTGTCCTGGGTTGTCGACGGCGGGTCGGAGAGCTAAATGTGGAAAAATAGTATGGCTGTGGGTGATGCGTTCGGCAGCGGGGGAGAGATCGAAAATGCGGATGTCTTTGCTAAGAGAAATGGTCGGATCGAGAGAGCTGCGCGTTGAGTGGAAGGAGAAAGCAAGTGAGATGGAGGCGGGGGGAAGTTCCCATCTCTGCGGGGACTGGAGCGCCTGTGCCCTGGACCGGCGGCGCAGTGCTGGCTAACATTCAACCCAACCCTTGTTCCACAACGAGCTCGACTCACGCTGAGACAGGTAAGGCTCACAGTCACCTCCTACGTCAATTCGACTGCTCAAAATATATATAAACACATTTTCCACAAACATTTTACGCTCAGTATGGTTTATTTTCTCCCTCGAGTAATTTTAAAAGAACGCCTCATCTTGAATGCCTTGTGTTAGCAAAACACTGACTGTTGTAGTGTAGACCATTCCGAGGTCGCCATACCCGAATTTCTTGTCCTTTACCACGGGTAAGAAATGCGAACTATAGTGTCTAAATAATATGGTATCAATTGATAACACATGCCTTGATTATGGACCACCGTCAATTTGGCATTTTTAATTAATCAATGTATTTTATTTTCTGATAAGAATGGACTATTTCCGCGCCGAGACCTCCATGCGGTTGTTGACAGAACAAGCCGCCTCTCTGGTTAGCCATCATGGATCTCAGTTTAATATCTCACCGTGTGGGCTCGCCCTCTATCTCGCTTGACAACCATCAATGCCAACCTGCGAAAACGAGTCTTTGGTACAGTTATAGTTGCCTATGATCATGGTGTGGGTCAGGGTAGTTGTACACCCAGGTTTACTTTAAACCCCGTTTCTTGCTAAGTATGTAGTGCGCCATGGCAGCTTGTCACGGTCGGTATCCTAACCAACTCGCTCTTTGCCTGTAGCATGGCGGCTCTAGAACCGTCCTCGCGCCAGTGAACCATTTACAGTCTCGGATGTAAAAATGTTAAATTCTGTGTGGTGTCAACTTGATGCAATGTAACCGCGGATTGAAACCTTGTGAATGATTAGATATTTTAGTTACGTATCCTCATTTCAGTTCTGACGATTGGCGAAGATTGTTACAATTTATTTCTATTTTTCTGCATTCGTGTGCCTCAGTCTTCAAGACCCATCCTCGCCACACGGCTACCAAAACCTGGTTTACCCCGTGTTCAACTACGGCTGAAAGAAAAGTCTGGGTGAACAGAACCGTTTCACGGTGAGTTTGTTCATTTTAATCGTCGATTTTCAAGATATACAAATATAATGTTTGTCTGCGATTAATGATTTTCTACAGATTTACTTTCGTGGAGACGAGGTCAGTGTTCGGGTCGCAGGCGTTTGGAACGGGATCTTATCCTATGTGTTAATGCAAAACTAGTAACGTTAGGCCAATTCCAAATATTTTCACCGACCAGTTAAATACTTGCATTTAGCTAGATAACGTTAACTGCAGTATTGATTGCAGCCTACGTATATATATACACAAAATAACACGTAAATCATTATCCATGGTGAATGCCCTGAAGTTAGCCAAGCTGTACCTAGCTAGCATAAAAGTTGACTGGTCTGGTGGTTTTCATATTTTATATTTAGCTACCTTTTTAAACCTTAATGTATAGATTGTTACCAGCCATTTAGTTGTCATTTGATTATTTTCACAAGTGGCCATCGTGTTGGCTAACAATTCAATAATATATTGCTGTAAATCATGTTAATCTAATGGTTGCTAACATAATATAGTTAGGTAGCGACTTAGCAGCTAGCTAAGCATTGAACCAGTGTAGTGCGTTTGCAGCTAGCTCGGTCGTTGGATCCCCCAAATCATCTTATCATACCAGGATAATCGTTTCCCATTTCCCATAACCTGCATAGATTTATTGTGACACTATCTACCTATGTCCAACCACTGTTTTAAGTGCATCGTTAGACCAGTGATAGTTGTATCCCCCCTTAAAAACACTGGCAGTAAGTACTATCACCAAGAACGGGTAAACAACAGGCGGTGTGCAGACTGCAGAGTCGCCATCACATATCCGTAATCGGTTACGCCTCGCGCAACAATGTCCTGCTTTTTCGAGAGGCTTTTTCGGTTTGATAATGTTTTCCCGCTGCTATAATAAAACGATATCAAGCATATAAACGTGTCTCGGAGGACTATGCCCAGCAATTTACTGTGTTATAAAGCGTAATATTTCTCCCTGTAGGCCCTCACAAGAGTCGGCCGAAAGCAGGTATCCCGTCCATAGTGATAAACGTTCTCTTCCTCCTTCTGTGGTTACCTCCCCACCACCACTCCGAGGAAAATCTTCCATTACCGACCAACAGAAGACATGGTCGACACAAAGCTGAACGAGTAGCGACTTTAATGTAGGATATAGATAGTTTCCCAATCGACATACAGTTAGCATTTCCAGTCGTAGCCTTCTGCGGTGTTATTTGAGACGTGAAACCGTCACAAGCTATAGCCTGTCTCACGGTGTAGCGCAAACGTTTAGGGGCGGTGTAATAAACATTAATAACCCTCATGTCGAGTTCGATTTACATTTCCAGGATTTGAAAAGGCTGGAATTTCTTACCTAAGTCTGTTTTGAATGATCTTTGACGTTGAATGTAATGAATAAAAGCAATCGAATAATCTCTGTCCAATAAATCTTGTTTTCAGTATCACATTTTACACAAACTAATTGTAATATGCAAACAAATATACAAGTCGAATATTCACTTTAATCGCTAACCTATGCCATTTCAAATGGTTGAAGTGTTTAACCTGCAGGTATTCTTTTTTCATAGCATTGGCTAAAGTAGTTTTCTGTTACTTTCTGGCATTTTTTTTGCATTAGGCTTATGCTTTGTTTACATAGGTAACTTGGATATTATGTCTCCTGTGTAGAATGTATTTGCTGGCACAGTAGTGAGATAATTGTTAAGATTAACAATAACTAACCGAACCTTGTGTATTATTCACAACCATTTAAAAGAAAGGTGTTTTAATAGGATCGGTTTTGTTTATGTGCAGGTAAAAGAAAGTACAGATGAATGGAGAAATGGACGAGTCCACTAAAGACCAAGGTGAGATCATAGTCAATCAACGTGAGATCATAGTAGTCAATCAAGGTGAGATATAGTCGCAACATGGGACTTCTTCCATCCCCTTCAGAATATGGTGTAAAATGGAGATTATTGATTTTGTTCACTTCAGCCAGGATAATGGTTGCAGAGCAGGCAAGCTGATATGTGTGTGTCCTTGCATGGCTATAGTGTGGACGCAGGATGACCTTTTGAATCTGCTGGAGGCCATGAAAGTCAATCTTCCCCAGAAGGACCTGGCCAAGTACAAGACGTCAGAGTCCCATCTGGACTGGGAGAAGGTGGCCTTCAACTCATTCACAGGAGAGATGTGCAAACAGAAGTGGAACGAGGTCTCCAAAGTGGTACGCCATGTCTCTATCATGATGAAATACTGTGGACTGGGGTATTGTGTATTAGACAATAAAAGAAGATTTCAATATGTACATACTGCATCTTGCCTCTGCATTGTGTTTTATGTTGTTGTTCTGTGTCTTTGGGTCAGATCCGTAAATTCCGCACATTAACAGAGCTGATATTCGATGCCCAAGATTTCATCAAGAACCCATATAAGGGCAAGAAGCTGAAGGTGAGCCGCATATCCTCTTTTTATGATGGACACAATATCAGTTGATACATTCACATGTAACACATTGTCTTAGCAATTTCAGTCATGTGATTACTGATTTGACTGTCTTTTTGTGTGTAGTTTTGCTCATATTTGGTATTGTTTTTTTAACTGAACAGAAGCATCCAGATTTCCCCAAAAAGCCCCTGACGCCATATTTCCGCTTCTTCATTGAGAAGAGGGCCAAGTATGCCAAGCTGCACCCTGAAATGAGCAACCTAGACCTCACCAAGATCCTCTCCATGAAGTACAGAGGGCTGCCTGACAAAAAGAAGGTCAGAAGCAGGGAGTGAGTGGGAAGGAAAGGAAGAGATTAAATTAAAGGGATGGAGGAATATAGTGAAGTGTGGGGGGGGTGTCCTCCTTGGTATATACAATTTATTTGAGCTGAGTAATTTGCTGACGTTGCTCATGGTTGACTGACTATTTTATTATTTTTATTTATTTTTTTACAAAAGAAAAAATATCTAGAAGACTTCCAGAAAGACAAAGAAACGTTTGGGCACAGCATGTCAAAGTTCAGGTAAGGTTCAAATGTAGGTTATCTGCAACTGGAGTGTGTGTGTATATATAATATTTGAAGGGGGGTGTGGGGTTTTCTCCTTTGTGTTGAATGTGTTTTAATTTGCTTGATGAGTACATGTACAGTAGTCAGTGTGTTTCTGTGTGACTATAGGGAGGACCATCCCGACCTGGTGGAGAGCATGGCAAAGAAAGGTTCTAATGTGCCAGAGAAACCCCGGACGCCTCAGCAGCTATGGTACAGCCACGAGAAGAAGGCCTTCCTCAAAACACACGCAGACGTGAGTCAAGCTCTTCAGGACAGTTTGTTAGCACCTACTAAAACACAATGTTCACACTCAATGCTAAATTTGAACTATGTCCATCTGAAGCAACATATACATTGTTGAATCTGTGTTACTAGGCAACCACCAAAGACATTAAAGACAGTCTTGGGAAGCAGTGGACACAGCTGTCAGACAAAAAGAGACTCAAGTGGATTGCCAAGTCCCTGGAGATGCACAAAGCATATGAGGTGAGAGCACAGTCAAATATGAGGCACAAGTCTCTGAAGATGGCAAAATTACTGCCTGACTCAGGTGTTTCCAAGATGATTGATACATTTTTAACCCATGACCACTTGTTGTTTTCCACAGGGGGTGATGAAGGGCTTCATTGAGACACACCCAGAGCTCAACATGAGCAACGAGGACATCATTAAGTCCACCCTCACCAAGGCTGAGAGACATCTGAAGGACAAATCTGATGGCAGGCCGGACAAACCACCTCCGTAAATACTAATCCCCACCAGCACACTTTTAATCTTACCACTGAGGGATCACACTGTTAACTCGACATGGTGAGGAGAGTTGTGACCGTGTTGTGTATATTCTGTGTGTGTTTTAGGAATGGTTACTCTATGTTCTGTGCTGAGTTGATGTCCAGTATGAAGGACGTGCCCAGTACAGAGCGCATGGTCATGTGCAGCCAGCAGTGGAAGCTGCTGAAACAGAATGAGAAGGACGGCTACCAGAAACGCTGCGAGCAGGTCTGTACTTCACTAGCAGATGGACTGTTCACTCCAACGTTTACTTTTTGGACCTACTGTCCGAAGCCTTAAGCGCTCAAGTTTTCCAAATTCTGTTTTTCAGAGAAAGAAAGAATATGAAGTCGAGATGAACCGCTTTCTTTGTGTAAGTTTGTTTTTCTTCATGTATGTGTTGTCTATTTATATATATCTAATGAATGATAGCAGAGGCAGTATGTATGTTATTTACTCGGCGTCTGTGTGTCTGTCTGCAGAGTATATCAGAGGAGGAGCAGCAGCGTGTGCTGGGGGAGCAGAAGATGATTGGCTTTAAGAAGGGCAGCGGGGGCAGCAAAAAGAAGAGCAGAGCAAAGGTAAGCCCCACAGTGCATCAGTATCACTCACCTCATCAGCTCCACACACAATAACAATCATAAAGAATTATGAAATGGATATGACTGTAATTTTATAAATCTCAGACAAAATAGATATTTGACCATAGTAAGCATTATTTCAGAGGGGATCAATAAAGTTGTTTTGAATTGAAAAAAGCTCCCATCGCTTAAATTGCAGCCTAGTCCAGAGAAGCCCAAAAGGCCCATCTCGGCCATGTTCATCTTCTCTGAAGAGAAACGTGTCAAGCTGCAGCAGGAGCGACCAGACCTGTCTGACAGTGAGCTCACCAGGCTGCTGGCACGCATGTGGAACGAGCTCTCAGATAAGAAGAAGGTACACACCTCAGTTTAATACACACTACCATAGCGTAGCTGAGTCTGAGCAGTAGGATGCAGTATATAAATATCTAAAGTATAGGATAAAATGCATGACTGCGTCAGTTATATGGCATCAGCTTGTGTCGATGAAAGGGAGTTTCTGGTTTCAGCCTCTACTTGTGATTGTTGGCTAAATAACTGTTGTCGTCCCCCTGTAGGAGAAGTACAAGCGCCTTGAGACGGTCCTGAAGGCAGAGTCTGTGAAGAAGGGACAAGAGGAGCGCAGCCGGCTGCCAGACACCCCCAAGACTGCACAGGACATCTGGCAGCAGAGCGTCATAGGAGACTACCTGGCCAGGTTCAAGGTGGGGGACACAACTATAGCCTTCACAATGGCCTTGAATAAAGACTGCCTTTAAAGGATGTCAACTCCTCCCTGTACCCTTGTCCTGACCATCTGCCTCATTCCTCCTGTGCTTTACAGAACGACCGGCCAAAAGCCCAGAAAGCCATGGAAGCAACTTGGAACACCATGGAGAAGAAGGAGAAGATCATGTGGATCAAGAAGGCAGCTGAGGACCAGAAACGATATGAGGTAAGTGGAAACCCATGTGTCTGAAAGGCAGAGGTGAGCCCCAGAGATTTAAGTGCCCATTGAGACTTACTGGCACTCTTTTTTTTTTTTTTTTTTTCTGACAGAGGGAACTGAGTGAGATGCGTTCTCCTGCCACCATCATTGCCTCAGGGAAGAAGATGAAATTTGACGGTGAACCCAAGAAACCCCCATCGTGAGTGTATTTCTGACGGAGTGTTTCTGTCTGTGTTTTTGAGAAACTTACTTCACTGTGTTCACCTAGAACTATATAGATCTAGGATTTACAAATGTACCTTTCAGGAATGGCTACCAGAAGTTCTCTCAGGAGATGCTGTCCAACGGTGAGCTGAACCACCTCCCTATGAAGGAGCGCATGGGGGAGATCGGGGGCCGCTGGCAGAGGCAGCCCCAGAAGGAGAAGGACCGCTACAAGAAGATCGCTGAGGAGAAACAGAAGCTGTACAAAGTAGAACTGGAGCGGTGGCTGGCGGTACGCCGTCTTTGATTTGTAGCAGACACTAAGTGCATTGAACATCCTAGCAGTTGTGTGCCTGTAATGACCTGACTAACTAAAATGTCTGTGCTTTCACAGAGCTTGTCCTCACAAGAAAGAAACACGTACAAGGAGTACAACTCACAAGTAAGTTGTTTATGCTATTATACAATGCCTTAGTGAGAGTTATCACAAACTCCCTGTAGTTGCTGGCAAAGTAACATGTAAAAAAAAAACAGAGTGTTAATCTTAATCTCCTATTCTCTTCCTCAGAAAAGAAAAACCCCAGCGAAACCAGGAGGCACTCCAGCAAAAGTCAAGGCCAAGGTAACCAAGAAGTCGGTAAGTCACAGCTCTGATCAGTTTTGTTTATTACTACTTTACTTTTACCACTGCTCTACTAAGTCAAACATCATTCATCTCTGACAATCAATCTTCCCCCAGGACACGGAGGAGGAGGATGATGATGATGAGGAAGAGAAGGAGGCTGCCTCATCAGATAACGATTCATCCAGTGCAGAGGACAGTGAGGAGGAAGATGACGATGATGACAATGATGTTAGTTTTCAGACTTGTGTGAAATTCATCATTGCTGTTGCAAATTATAATTGTGCCCTTGACTAACATGAGGCTAACATCCTTGTTGTGCTACACCTCTTGCAGAATGAGGAAGATGATGATGACGACGACGATGAGGCAGAAGATAAGGAGAACAAGTCGGAGGGGAGTAGCAGCAGTGATTCGAGCTCAGTGGATACGTCGGACTCTGATTCAGACTGAAACACTGGTCCGTTGTGACCCAAGAGAGACTGAGCAGCGCTGAGCTGAGCCAAGAGTCCAGGGAGCGCTGCCACTGTGCTGACCTTGCTCTCCTCACCACCCACCACCAGAGGGAGCCCCTGCACCACCATGTCCATTTCTTACTCGCTTTCTCTCTTCTGTGTTTCTTCATTGGTGTTCTGTACAAGGAGGGTAAAGACCCTACCACCACCACATCATGCCCTTCATCTGTTATTCCTCCAACCCCGCCTTGACCTGCACCCCTGCCCAGCCCACACAACGCTGGGTTCAGGTGGGTCCAATCTAAAGGGTGCGGGGACATTTGGCTTCCTTTCTACATTCTGTGGCTAATAGGTTTCTAAAGAGTTCTTTTTGGGGTGACTGTTGATTTTTGCCCCATCCTGCTTTGTCAGTGTAAGTCTGTCAGATGCTAGAGGCCACGGTTACAAAGGTGGAAGGTCGGTGAGCGGGGAGTTGTGAACAGGTCTCATAGAGCCAAAGAACCTATCTATTTGTCTGGGGGATTATTTTGGGTTGGGGGGGGTGCAGGGGACCAAATAATTGCACTCTTGAGAATGTTTCCTTTAGTCTTTTGTTCTTCAGCGCCTCTCGACTTTCTTTCTGCTCTCTATTTGGATGTTTTTATTATTAGGTTCTTAACGAGGTGGTATCTTCAGGAATAATTAAGCCATTATGAATGTCTCTTTTTGTTGCTGGAAATTTAGAGGAGATGTTTTCATCCACCGTTTGTTAGATTTGGATGCATTTAGAAAAATGTTTTTTACCTGTCTTTGACAGGTGTTCAAGTTCAAAGGTGACTGACAGTCTATTTATTTATTCTACATAGAAATGTGTACCACCTTTTTTGGGGGGAAAATTTCAAGGGTCTTTGTGGAGCAATTCTAAGACAATTCTGTTTGACTCATGTTGGTTCTCATGTTGATTTTCCAGTTTAGATTTGTTCATCCACTGGCCTGTTGAACAGTATAAATAATGAATGTTTCTTAGTGGTATCAAAGGAATTTGTCGTTAATCAATTGAGATTTTGCTTGCCACACTTAGAGTAGTTATTTTTGCCCAGACTGGAGATATGAGATTTAATTCCAAGTACGTTTTAAACAGACTGTTATGCAATTTAATGTTGGTGTTGATTTCTTCCTTGAACCACTGTTTTACACTTCTATTTGATCTATAGCTGATTTAATTAATTTGTTTTAATAATGCCGAGGGCTGTGGTCCGTTCCATTTGAAATCAGGGATGGATTCTAATAGATCCATTTTGTTCTTTAATTCAAATTAAATTGACCCCAACCCCGATATTCTTTTAGTCTGATTATCCCTAAAAAAAAAGCTTTGCACTTAATGTAAGCCTGTCCCATACCTCCTGTGTTCAAGTCATCTGTTCAGCCCCTACTTTTGTGTGAGAGCGACTGCATTGGTGTGTGCTGTCTGCATCCTGTGTTTGACTGTGGCTGCGGTTCAATTATCTACTCTTCTCCTCCATTTGTACTTCTCCACTCCCCAAGGATTAACAAAAACATTTGATTGGTGTGAGAATGGGCTAGAGGGAGTTCCCAAAATGTTTCTTGCACCAATTGCATGCTTTTAAATCCAAGTGGCAGTGAACGAGTTCGCACTTAGTGGAGAAGGGTACAGGATGGGACTGCAACCTGTGAAGGATGTATGTGCCTGCGTTGGTGTAGGAGGCACTTCTCATCCCATTACCACACAAACACCTTGAATGTAGATGGGGGTTTTTTTATGCCCTTTTCTCAAAATGATTGAAGCCCAGTCATGTCTGCTCAGTGTAGTCCTGTTGGTTACCAGCACAAGGATGGATGCATTAGACGAGCCACAGGACAGGTTATTTCATAAGTTTAACTTGTTTCCAGGACAGTACAATGGCCCCAGTTTTTTTTTAAATGGGATGTGAGTTTTTCCATTTCTAAATCTCATAATTGTTGACTGAATAATACCAGCATGGTGAGCTATATATGATTCGGTAAAGGAAATGTGGGAAATGGTATACAGGGTGGGATTCGGGAAAAGGGATTTGGTGAAAGTTGCGAATGGGGATACAACTTTCTGTTGTATGGTATTTGTAAATATTGCTTTTTTGTATTGTGGAAATACTTTGATTTGGCAAAGTCTTGTCAGTGGCTCCATCTGAGGCGTGAGTCCATTGCTTGCAGGGGAGAAGTTTTTGATTGTATTTGTTTTAGTTATTACATCTCTCCCCAGGTTTGTTTCTTTGTAGAAATGACTAAATGAGAACAAAGGCTTTACAGATTTGTACTGCTGATCATTTGATGTTTTCTATAGCTAAGGGTGTTCTTATGTCCCTGCTATTTAAGCATTTGGGCAAATAAACTTGGTCTTTAACTAAGTATACATACTGCGTTTCTAATTTTTACAAACTATTGCAGGTGCCATGTGATGGATGTTGATTGAAGACACTTGCATACTGAAAATGGATAATAGACCATTTATCAAATAGTGGGACCCTTCAAATAATATATTCCGAAATGCCGACTAAACAATTGTGTCCTAAATACATGGCTAAATTAGAATTTCGTCAAAAATACAACTACACAAATCTAATCTGTGATTTGGTTGTTTCATGAGAACTAATCAATCAACGATAACCGATTATTTCACCTCGTCTCTTTGCAAGTCAATGACATAAACGGCCACTCGCGAGATGGGGCGGATCCAGACGTCCGAGGTTTTTTTCTATTTAATTATTGCATATCAAATTATAAATTACATATATATATATGGACTTAAGTACAGTAAATTGAGTTGATTATAAATGATGTTTGCCTTTCTCTGACCCCCCCCCCCCAACTTTAGGCTAAATAAAACGGCACGGAGACCTCGATTCGGTGATCGTTTGGTGAGGTCTGTTTAGAAGGAAAATGGCAGCCTCTTTTTACATTTTCTTATCATTTCCATTTGACTGCCCTGTTGGATCACATTTAAATGACTAGCTAGTGGCTACAACATCATGTATCATCCTGTGTGAGCTGACCAGTATGATGATCTCTGTAAAGAAATCATTGAAATAATTGTACGTACCCTTATTAGTAAGATTGTGCAATGAGCTGATTTGTTAGCTAGCTATGTTTATGCTATCAGTAGCAGATATTAGGAAAATATTTGTTGTTTTGCTAACTAGATACATGGCTAGTTAGCTATCAGTTGTTTCTGCGTTATATCCTAGCTAATATCAAATGTTAGAGCTAGCTAACTAGCACGTATTAGCTAGCCGTGTCTCTAAATCCTCAGTCTAGTCTGTCTAGACAATAGAACATAGCTGTTTTGGCTTTACTTTCGTTTTTGTTCTGATTCTGTCTTGAATTGTGTAGTCGCAACACCAAATGTACTAATTCAGTGAAATGTATTTGTTTCAACAGCTAACCAAAACAATACCAGGCAGTCACCTCTTCTAACTATTCGCGAAGAAGATGTCTTAACTGAGTGTCGGTGCTCCTTTGTAAGTGTTGATTCCGTTTTCTTGGGTTTTGTCCAACAAAGTGAATTTAAATATTCGAGTTATTTTAAATCACAAAATGTGTGTATTTACTGTTTTCAGATCTGTTTCCCCTTTAGCTGTGCCATGTAGAAGGCAGTGATTCACCCTTAAATTTTTGCAAATGAAAATGGAGGATATGTCTCTGTCGGGCCTGGACAATACCAAGCTAGAGGTGAGCAGTGGACTACACTTTTACCATATCATGTTTGATAGTTGTCCTGCTTTAAAACAGTAAGTTGTTAATGTAGTTTCCTTTGTGACTCTGCTTTGTTTTTGTTGCCCTCCACAGGCCTTGGCTCAGGACATCTACTCAGACCTAGTGGAGGACGCCTGTTTGGGCCTGTGTTTTGAGGTGCATCGTGCTGTCAAACAGGGCTACTTCTTCCTGGATGACACAGACCAAGAGAGCATGAAGGACTTTGGTTAGTACCAGAGAGTGCTTCCTCCTGGGTCTGGTTATCTGGTTTATCACTGCCGTTCTTTTGTTAGTTTGTTTCATGTATGTTCTCTCCTTGCTCCATAGAAATCGTTGACCAACCAGGAGTGGACATTTTCGGGCAAGTGTACAATCAGTGGAAGAACAAGGAGTGTGTGTGTCCCAACTGCAACCGGAGCATTGCTGCGTCCCGCTTTGCCCCTCATCTGGAGAAATGCCTGGGCATGGGGCGCAACAGCAGCCGCATCGCCAACCGCAGGTCAGCAAGGGGCACTGGACACTACATTACAGTGTGACATATAGAAAACAAACCAATACAGTCTGCAAGTGAGTGGGCAATTCTGATCATTTTCTTGATATTGGTCTACAGAATAGCAAGCAGTAACAACATGAACAACAAATCGGAGAGTGATCAGGAAGACAATGATGACGTCAATGACAATGACTGGTCGTATGGCTCAGAAAAAAAAGGTGAGAATTAAACAAGTTTCAACCACTGTCTGAATGTTCTCAGTATTAAAGGCAAGTATTTTTTATGTGACTAGGGGCTCCCAAGTGGCGCAGCGGTCTAAGGCACTGCATCTCAGTGCCTGAGGCGTCACTACAGCCACCCTGGTTCGAATCCAGGCTGTATCACACCCGGCCGTGATTGGGAGTCCCGTAGGGCGGCGCACAATTGGCCCAGTGTCGTCCATGTTTGGCCGGTGTAGGCCGTCATTGTAAAGAAGAATTTGTTCTTAACTGACTTGCCTAGTTAAATAAAGGTTAAATAGAGTTAAAATCACATCTATGCTTATCTTACACCCCTCTATTTTCCCTCTACAGCTAAGAAGAGAAAGTCAGATAAGGTATTTTTACATTCTTTGAAACAACATGTACCTTTGGTAAGTTTCATTGCTGTGGAGATATTTATTCATGTTTTGTATGTCGTGTTTTTGTCCACAATTCATTACAAGGGAGCCAAAAGCTAAAAATAACCATAAGGATTTCTGGTATCCCTCTGTCCTTTTTGCGCCTCTGCTAGGGCCGGGACAATACCAGTCTTGCGTTACTCGTTAGTATCGTGGAAAGGAAACAAAACACGAAGCGGATTTAACTTTATGAAAACAGCCCTAATGTTAGAAACAAAGATGAAGTTGTCAACCAGTTACGTTTATTTATTTTACAAGCTATAGCTCAAAAAACAGCAGCGTCTTTGGTCTACTTCGTGTTTACATTATTCCCAATGAAAAAATATCACCATACTGGTATTGTCACAGCCCTACTTTCTGCTTACAAGCATGGCATGGATGAACATGTTTAGATTTTTACTAATTAAATTGGATCAAGGGGTGTGTGCTTCACTTTTCCTGTTGCATGCCTCACTAGTTGTTTGTGATATGTGAATCTAGATCAGTGTGAATCTAAATTGACAGTTCTTCTCTTTTGTGTATTTCTTTAGAATACAAATTCACCCAGAAGATCAAAATCTCTAAAGCATAAAAATGGTGAGTGTAACTCTTAGAACCCAGTTGCAGTGACCAACTATAAGCGCTGTAATTTAAAATTCCTGACTGCATAATGCATTTCTCACCTGGAATGTAAAGCTACATTTTCCAATTGAAACACATGATTAGAATGCCATTTTTCTTTTTTAATCTTAAAGCAGCAATCAGCAGTTAAAACAATAGTGTCCTCCCCGCCCCTTTTTCTGAAAAAAGCTGAAGTATGGTGCTAGAAATATCTAACCACTCAAATTTAGACTGCGCTATGGATGCAAGGATTGACCATACATCATATCAAAATTAGTTTTAACCATGTTTTGAGGCTATATAGTGTTTGTTTACAAACATTGGAGTAAAACAAGCTTATATTTTGTGTTTCGGGGGGGTACGACGGTTGAACTATTTCTAAGTTATATTCTTCAAGAATCAATGGGTACATGTCATTAATTTATAAATCCTAAAAATGAATGTAGCAACTGCAGATTGCCCCTTTTTTAATTTGTCAATCAGTTCTCAATCAGCATTTCTTTTACTGAAATTCACACTGATATTCATACTAAATTACATACATTTCTGTTTATTTAATGCATTCTGATGTACAGAATATTATATGTATATGGTCTCATGGCGTTTTGATGTTTGTTGGGAGCTAGAATGTGGGAATGTTCTAGAGTCCAGACTCTCTGTAGCCTTGAAATAGGTAGGTAGGTACTTTATTGGTCCCCGAAGGGAAATTACTTTAAAAGACTGTGTGTGTAGGTGAAGTAGAACATAGAGGTTTTAGAGTAGTTGTTTGAATGGTTGGGGATGTTTTACACTCTGGTTGTTTCAGCATTGCTGGGGCCAAAGCCTTGCGTTGCAGATCAGGAAGCTCCATGCGTGCTGTTGAGAGATGATGCATTTCCTCAGTGATCGGAAGTGGCTGATGACTGCCAGGCCGGCTCTATAATGCCCTGCCCCACTTCAATGTAGGGTCAAAGGTCACCCGAGAAGATTCTGGGAGAGAACTCTGCCTTTTTAAGGATAGTATATCAGGAGAAGAGTGCCTGGAGTTAACTTTCATTCCTAAGGAAAGGAAATAACTTTTGCAGAGACCCAGGGTATCTCCCAAATCCTCTATAGAAAATGTTAATGCTGCCTTCTGGATTCTTCAGGATAGATGGCCATTGAAGGAGTCTGCTGCTTAAATCCACGTCAAATGTGCAATGTTAGCAGAATACAGACATACGATAAGAATCAGAAGCAGCATTGAAGATGAGAATGATCCATTGATATATAAGGCAAAGGCCGAGTCTTCATGCGCCACAATATCCTGTTTACAATTTGACATGGATCATGGTGCAAAGCTCATGAGCTCATGATGACATACAGGAAGCTGACAATTGTGTGCAATAAATCACAATTTAGCCTCCAGTTTTCAGTTCCGTGCATGTAATATCATATCATTTATTTTCTGTATTGTTTAACTTGTTCAGCACTTGGGTGAAAATATCATGTCAGATGATAGTTTGATCCCAGTAATGATACAGACTACAGCCATGTCTCTAAAGCAGACCAGCTGCTCATGACTTAGTTTCTCAGGTGTCTCAACAAGTCCTCTTGTGCGTTATCCTATCCATTATCTACTTGACATATTCATGCTTTTGTTTGCATTTATTTTTGTCGTTTTGTATCATGTCTTCATTGATTCTTGATTTCCTGATTGTCCATGATTCTTTAAAAGGAGCTGAAATGAAACAGTGCTGCTATCTATCTAAGGAGGGTCAAGGATGTTCCAATGTAATAAAGGATCCGAACTCAATCCACACCCGTTTGATCGACCTGTCATTTGTGGCTTTGGCCCTTTTTTTTTTTAAAGTGCTGCTCAATTTCAATCACATACAGATTGATTAATCTATTAACATACAGTACCAGTCAACTTTGGGCACACCTACTAATTTAAGTATTTTCCTCTTTGTACTATTTTCTACATTGTAGAATAATAGTGAAGACATCAACTATGAAATAACACATTGAATCATGTAGTAACCAAACAAGTGTTAAACAAATCAACCTATTTTATATTTCAGATTATTCAAAGTAGTCACCCTTTACCTCGACAACTTTGCACACTCTTGGCATTCTCTCAACCAGCTTCATGAGGAATGCTTTTCCAACAGTCTTGAAGGAGTTCCCACATATGCTGAGCACTTGTTTGGCTTCTTGTCCCAACTCATCCCATACCATCTCAATTGGGTTATTGTGGAGGCCAGGTCATCTGATGCAGCACTCTGTCACTCTCCTTGGTCAAATAGCACTTAAACAGCCTGAAGGTGTGTTTTGGGTCATTGTCCTGTTGAAAAACAAATGATAGTCCCTCTAAGTGAAAACCAGATGGGATGGCGTATCGCTGCAGAATGCTATGGTAGCCATGCTGGTTAAGTGTGCCTTGAATTCTAAATAAATCACTGACAGTGTCCCCAGCAAAACACCATCACACCTCCTCCATGCTTCTCGGTGGGAACCACACATGCAGAGATCATCCGTTCACGTACTGAGTCTCACAAAGACACGGTGGTTGGAACCTAAAATCTCAAATTTGGACTCATCAGACCAAAGGACAGATTTCTAACGGTCTAATGTCCATTGCTCGTGTTTCTTGGTCCAAGAAAGTCTCTTCTTCTTATTAGTGTCCTTTAGTAGTGTTTTCTTTGCAGCAATTCAACCATGAATGCCTAATTCATGCAGTCTCTGAACAGTTGATATTGAGATGTCTGTTACTTGAACTCATTTATTTGGGCATCAATTTGAGGCGGGTAACTCTAAGTAACTTATCCTCTGCAGCAGAGGTACCTCTGGGTCTTCCTTTCCTGTGGTGGTCCTCATGAGAGCCAGTTTCTTCATAGCAATTGATGGTTTTTGCAACTGCACTTGAATACACTTTCAAAGTTCTGGATTGACTGACCATGTCTTAAAGTAATGATGGACTGTTTCTCTTTGCTTATTTGAGCTGTTCTTACCATAATATGGACTTGGTCTTTTACCAAAAAGGGCTCTATTCTGTATACCACACCTACCTTGTGACAACACAACTGATTGGCTCAAACTAATTACGAACAAAATAAATTCCACAAATTAACTTAACAAGTTGTTAATTGAAATGCATTCCATGTGACTACCTCATGAAGCTGGTTGAGAGAATGCCAAAACTGCAAAGCTGTCATCAAGGCAAAGGGTGGCTACTTTGAAGAATCTCAAATATATATACAAATATGTATTTGTTTAACACTTTTTTGGTTACTACATGATTCCATGTGTGTTATTTAATAGTTTTGAGGTCTTCACTATTACTCTACAATGTAGAAAAATAGTAAAACAAAAAAATGAACTGGAATGAGTAGGTGTGTCCAAACATTTGACTGGTACCGTATATATTTTTCCTTATGCTTATGCATAAATACGCTTGCTATTGCAGCACGTACATAGCGATCAATTATGTTCTCTTACCTCACTGGTCTGTTGAGAACTTCGCTTCATCCCATCATAAAGTGTAAATGTACGTTGTATGTTTTTACCAGGCATAGGAATCAATTGTTTGTGACGTGTAATATTGGGGCTGTTTCACAGAGCTCAGATTGTGGATATTTCACAAAATGTAATTAGTTCTCTATTTCATGGTTGGTGGTGGTTGTGGGCATCTGTGTCTTTGGAAGTCGATAGCAAGTAGACTGATAGATCATGTGCTGTTCTCTTTTTCAGGGGAGCTTAGTAATAGTGTCAATGCAGATCCATACAAGGTAACCAGAATCCATTTTTTAATTGGTTCACATTTGCTGTTATACTACACATCTATTAGTGTGTTGATGTCTGTTATCATTCTCTCTCCCTCACTGCAGTACAACTATAACACTGGCATCAATTACGAAACTTTAGGCCCTGACGAACTGAGGTCTCTGTTGACAACAGTGAGTCCTTTTCATTTATCCATTCTACCATCCATCCACAAGTCTAACTTTATATCTGATCATATCTAAAATCTCAAGACATTTATTAGCAGTGTGTATGACTGGCTTCTCTAACTACACTGCCCCGTCTGCAGCAATGTGGAGTGATCTCAGAGCACACCAAGAAGATGTGCACCAGGTAAGGATTACGCCACACGGTCTTGTAATTTCCACCTAACTTACTATCAGATACACAGAGTACACACATACCTTTATCACACAAACTCATTAATACTTTGTTTCTCAAGCGCTGGCACCAGATGTTAGCTTCAGTCAAGGTTGATGATTGTGATCCTGATGAGCCATTCATGGGTTGTACTGTGCCAGACAGACATCTTCCTGAAAGTTTTATGTCTGTCAATACGTCCTGTGTCCATCCCTCAGCCTGCCCCTTAGTATGGACCTTGCCAGGTTCTCAGAGGTGTTTGTTAAGCTAGTTAGTCAGGAAGGTCTTCCATGACTTGAATGACGTGTGTTCCCCGACAAATGGTAAACCTGTGGCCCAATTTTGTGATGGAGGCCACCAACAGACACTCATGGTTACTGTTCTGCATGTTTGTGAGATCTTTAAACATGATAAGTTTCATTGGTGTGTTGTGATCATGTGTAGTTGGGACTGAGTTTTGGGGTACACAAGTGGCAACTCAATATGATTCTCAATTATTTTCCATTTCCTTCATAACATGAATGGTGTCAGTTATTGGCTTATTTTTTTCTTATCAAAAATGTATACTGAACAAAAATATAAACGCAAGATGTAAAGTGTTGGTCCCATTTTTCATGAGCTGAAATAAAAAAATCCTAGAAATGCTATATGGACAAAGCTTAATTATCTCAAATTGTGTGCACGAATTTGTTTACACCCGTTAGTGAGAATTTCTCCTTTGCCAAGATAATCCATCCATCTGACAGGTGTGGCATATCGAGAATCTGATTAAACAGTATGATCATTACACAGATGCACCTTGTGTTGGGGACAATAAAAGGCCACTAAAATGTGCAGTTTTGTCACAAAACACGTTTGGTGTGCAATTGGCAAGTTTTGGTGTGCAATTTGCATGCTGACTGCAGGAATGTCCACCAGGGGTGTTGCCATAGAATTTAATGTTTATTTCTCTATTATAAGCCGCCTCCCAACGTAATTTTAGAGAATTTGGCAGTACATCCAACCGGCCTCACAACCGCAGACCAGGTGTAACAACGCCAGCCCTCCACATCCGGCTTCTTCACCTGCAGGATCATCTGATCCTGAGTTTTGGGAAAAACTCATTCTGATTGGCTGGGCCTGGCTCCAAAGTGGGCGGGCCTATGCCCTTCCAGGCCCACACATGGCTGCACCTGTGCCCAGTCATGTGAAATCTATAGATTAGGGTCTAATTAATTTATTTCAATTGACTGATTTCCTTATATGAACTGCAACTCAGTAAAATCTTTGAAATTGTTGCATGTTGCGTTTATATTTTTGTTCAGTATAATACCAAATTGTGTTAAGAACTCAGTGAAACAATTCCAATTGGACTATGTAAGACCCTGATTGGACACTGCCTGCCTTACGTGGTGAGAGACTAACTGGACACGGTCAGTGACGAAACATTAACCTCTAACCTCAACTTCATCTGATTGGTCACTGGCAGTGTCTGTTTCTGTCTCTCTCCCACTCTTGTCTCTGCCATGGCCCCGGGTAGGCGGGGCCGCTGTGCATTGTGGGCAGGTGTTTCTCAGGGATTTGTAATGCCACGTTGTGTCCCTGCCAGGTCCCAGCGGTGCCCCCAGCACACGGACGAACAGAGGAGGGCCGTCAGGGTGTTCCTCCTGGGGCCGTCCGCGTGAGTGCGCCCCTCCCCGACCCTCAGACCGTCAATGGCTCTGAATAGTTTAATCCTAGAACTGATATATTCGATCTTGATTGGTGCATGTGGTGTCCCTAAATGTACAGGTGTTTGCTTGAGTGGTATTAAATGACTATGTATTTATTGTGGATATGTTGTGCCAGTGAGATGGACAGGCCTTATCTATGAGGGTGGACTATGTTAGTTAGCTACTGTATGAGCATTAATGGCCAACTGTATGGCTGGATGTGTCCTACAGTAGGTGTGCTGTATGGCAGATTGAACGACTCCACCATGTGTACTGCTACTGTCTGTGGGGCCAGTGGCTGGTCTGATATGAGCGGCTGTTGTCTCTGTCAGGTCGTCTCTGCCCGATGCAGACACGATGGTGGAGAGTGACTGTTACGACACCTCAGACGGACAGGTTCTCATGAGTCGCCTACAGTGGGACGGATCCTCAGACATCTCCCCCTCCGATTCAGCCTCCTCCAAAGCCAGTAAGACAATAGAATTCAGGTCCATTCTGTACGTTCATTACAGTGGAAGTCGGTCTCATCTCATCCTCCCCTCTCGATCTCTCTCCCAGGCACCAACAACTCAGACTCCAAGAAGCCCAAGAAGAAGAAGACTACGTCTCTTGGCCTAAACAACACAGGAGGAGGAGGAGGGGGTGGCAGTGGGAGTGGAGGGGGTAGCAGCTCCCAGAGTAGTCTAGTCGGCCTATCCAACAGAAAGAAGAAGCCTAAGCTTCCTGTTCCCCCTGCCCCCAGTATCTATGACAACCTCAACTAGGGTAGTCCCAGTTTGCGTTGACTAGAGGGTGACATGGACTTCTGAGCCAAGCTTCATCCAGTCATCCAGCTCCCCCAGTCTGTCAAGTCATGGTCTCATACCTAACAGAAGTACAGACACCCCTGTCCTCTCAGAAGCAAAGATGATAACCCATTAACTCACATCCACTCACTCACACATTAATACCAGCTCTGATTAGCCCAGGGGTTGTAACTTCTCTTTACTCATAACTGGACACAGACCCCCTTCATTTGAATGGCATTCTTGTTTGTTGTTGAAGACAATATTTAGCAATTCCAGTTATAAAGAAACCTGGGTCGTTGAGTGTTTACTATAATTATGTTTTTGTTAATCACTGATTTAGGCTTCAGACATGGACCAATCACACTGCTTTTTTGCACTCTGATCTGTTTTCTCCTAAAAACAGAAAACATTTACTTTCGTTTTGATTCTGTCTTGTCTAGAAGGGGACATGTGGACTAATTGCATCACCTTACTACTACAGCTTTGTTATTGTGGTGGGGCATGTCAGTGCCATCTTGTGGTTTCACCAATGTTAGGGTACTTGATGGTGGCTTTATCCGTAATAGCATTATATTGCACAGTGGTGTATGTGTGGGTGCATGTGTTTACGAATATTTATTGTGTAAAGTTGACTGTTTTCCATGTTGTGGGCGTGCGCGTGTGTGTGTGTGATTTCATTTGTTTTCAGATAACTATGCATCTCTGAACGTGCCATTGTGGTTGAGACAGTGTGTTTCATTTTCAATATTTAACAATTTTTTTGTTTTTACATTGACTGTGTCAAGTGAGTGTGTATTTAATGTCTGCACTCAGAAAATTGTAAATGCAGATGTTGACATGTATCAGAGTGAGCCAGTGCATTTTTGTATACCTCTACATGTGGTTTGATGACCTATGTAAAATAATCATGATTTAATTGGATACTGTATACATACACGGTAACCTCTCTACCTTACACAGCTTCATGCTAAACAGTGATTATTCCCGGACTAGCTTTACTGCTTCATACTCAGTCTGAAGTTTCTCCAACAAATAACAATATCACTCATATACAAGTTATAGATCTGACATTGCTTCCTGTTGAATAATGCTATAGTATAGTGGAGTTAACCTGCTTTTTGTAATAATACTCTAGGTCAATCTGCATCACTTGGACTTGCTTTCAAGTAAAGTCTTTAACTGTCTCTGCTTATGTGCAGTGTATATGCGCTTGTAGGAATTCAAATCTGCCGCCACTTGCAACAGAAGTGCCATTGCATGGGATATTTCAGTCACTGTTATTCTTGCCTTTTTCACTTTCACATATATTGTTATTCATACCTGTTTGAGGCCCACCAGACTATACTTGCTAGGGTGAATCTTATATATCTTGAGTTTTCATTTATAACATTCAGCCAGTGATAAAGTATGACATCACTTTAACGTGCACTAAAAGAGAATCAACCTTCTCAAGTGAAAAAGAAACACCTATTTTGTGTACGACTCATTTAAATTTGTCCCTCTTTACTGACAGGGTAAAGAATGGCCTGTGTTACTAATGCTGTGTAACTGTTTATGTGTGTGTATCAGTGCGTCTCTGAACAATATTTGAGTGTGAACACGATGCAATAGAAAAACGGACTTCACAAAAATACAACTTTTTTCAATGCACAAGCACGTATGTGCAGATGTGAATAATGTGACGAACAGCTGTTTTCTTTCTATCCTTGTTTCTCATGTGTACTGAGGTTTCTTTGAGTAAAATTAAGTGTCATTCAGATTTCTTGTGTTCTGTAATTGTGTCCAATATCAGACATATACTCCCTCTTTACACAGGGACCGATTGGTTTGAATGTAATCTGAAATCGGAGCACTGAAACTAGAGGAAAACAAACAAACTCGAGGGGTAAAGAGATTGTCTCACCCGTGTCAACTTCCCCCACAAAATCCTGATGTGTCCGATGCGGTTTCATCCCGTTCATTCTATGTACAGTAAATACACATTTACAGTATTTTCAAAAACTTAAATATGTTTAGCTTATTTTCATGCATTAACTTCTTATATTGTTTAAATTAACCCTAATTAAGATATCAGCGTAGAGTAATTCAAGCAAAAATCCTTACAAAATGTTTTGCCTTGCAATAAGGCAGTCGTTACAGTCCACAGTAACTAAGGTGGAAGCTCATTCCCCAAAGAGCAGGAAAGCGAGTAGAAATATAACCAGCACTCCGTACATAGCGAGGGGTTTCAAAGTTGCTCTAGAGTCAAGTCTTTAGTTGTATAATCTTCATTTTGTTTCCGTTGCAAAAGAGGAAATGATTTGCACCTTAAAAACACGTACTACAACAAGACAAAACATTTCTGGAACGTTAATAATATTTGGCCATGATGCGAAGAAATGCATTATCCTAGGTCTAGATTCAATCAGATCAAGCGTTAACAGGCGATAGCTGTCACCCGCATAGCTGATGTTTTGGCGGTGTAACTGCGTCAAATCGGTGAGTTGCTGCTCTTGATCATTGCTACAAAGCCACACCCGTCCTACTTGCGTTAGAAGGGTTCAGAACAAGAACTTGTAGGCTATATAGAAATTGCGCTCAAATTGAAAATCATTCAACAAAATAAGGATCTCTAATCAGCCTAATCGAGGTGTAGATTACATCGCACATTCCATTGTTCGAACTTGGCTCCATGGGATTTTTCTTAAAGCAAAGCACGGTTTCGACTGCTACAGTTTTGCTTCGGTACTGCAGTTTAACTAACCATCAGCCGAGAAAGACAATTTCCATACACGGCCACAAAGAGAAGTCAGACACTTTAGTAATCACCTTTGTACACAAAACATCCATTGAATTATTCAAATTGTTGTAGCCGAGGCCAATTTTGTTTTCATTTTCTTATTCATCTGTCTGCCATGTTTTTGGATGACGTTGGCCACTGTGCTCTGATGGTCTGCATAAACCGGATTCAACCCAGATATAGACAGTCCATGAATTGGCCTATGCGAACGTGATTAGACAACCTTGAAAACAAAAGGTGGACATCTTGGACTTAGTCTCCAGTTCTTATTATACCTCAGTGAATTTGACAGCTCTAACGCAGTTCCACCACCCACACAACCGCTATGTAGATGTTGGCTAAAGCACATCTGATTGAATAGAGACCCTCATTTCTGAGACCAACCTAACACAGAACAGGCTATGTGGAGCCAAACTGGCCAGGAGATATTGCTGACACAGTGGACCAAACAGCCTGTGGTCCTGGGTGTGATGCTGATGGTTCTACCCTGTCAAGACCAACAGGAGCTTGACCCACTCAATCACTAAATGTGTTTCTGAGAAGCAAAATTAGAGCTCAGTATAATCTCTGCTTCATACTAACAAACACACATTCCAAATAACTTGAATCTGCACATACAATCAATCTCACGTAATGCTATTTGCTGGTGCATGCACAAACACAGGCACGCCCACTCTTAGGATTCCAGTTGAGTTCTATGGTGTCTGAGGTAGAGGCCCCTCCATCCTGCCTTCTCTCCCGCTCACCGGCTGTGCATCCCAAAGATTAGAAAGCTGAAGAACACAGTGACTCCCACCAGGGAGATGGTAGCAGGGGCGGTGAAGAACTGACGGTAGTTGATGCGGAAGTACCAGACCACGGCTAGCATCACCACAAACACGGGCACCACCAGGCTGCTGGTGCTCAAAGCCAGGCCTGCAGCCCTGATTCCTCCACTAGCCCCGGCCCCAGAGCGAACTGCCTCCTCTGGGCTGGCCTCCCGCAGCACCTGGGACACGTGGCAGTGGATAACACTGTTGTGAGAGATTTTGAGGGAGAGCAGAGTCCGTTTGGGATCCTGAAGCAGCTGGCCCTGGTAGATCAACTTGATCTGACGCTCCCGCCCTGAGAAGTACTTACTAGAGGAAATAAAGAAATGTCTCTAAGACTGTATGGGAGAGATATACATGTTCAATAAATCAAAAAAGATGATTACACAGAAAATGCATAATGAGAGCTGCCATATCATACTAACCTCTTCAGTAGACCCACTGTATCCTGGGGCCTCAGGACTGCTACCTCTTCTGTGTCATTCAGGAACTTCAAACGAACCGTGATGCTGGTGCAGGAGACCATTGGGCTCAGCTTCTGAACCTTCTCTTCCTCCTCATCCCCCTCATAGTCATCCTCGTCATCCTCTTCCTCCTCCTCATCATCATCATCATCATCATCATCAGACTGGTATCTCTGAGGTTTCTTCCCCTGGATATTCAACAGCAGGTCCACTCCAGCCCCTGCAGTCCCCTCTCCATCTTCCCTCTCAGGCTCCCCTTCCTCTGGCTTGTTCTCCTGGGAAGGTGGAGGTGTTTGCTGCTCTGGGGTGTCTGCACTGGGAGGCCCTCCTCCGTAACTGTCATGGCCCCCCAGCCCGATTAGAGAGGCGTGGGCCCCAACTGTAAGGATGGTGCTCAGGATGTGGTCTCCCCGATCTGCCACTTGCGTGGAGAGCCAAGCCAGGACCAGGGCCAAGACCAGGAGTAACACACCGCTTACTGCAGCCACCTCTTCTCCCATCCCATCCATTGTCAGTGCACACACCGCCATCTCGGTCCTTAGTGACTGTTGAAATGCAAAAGAGAAGTGAAGTTCCACAAGTCTCCATATTTCTAATGTTGTACCTGGCCCACTATTTTACAAAGAAGTGCATAGATGCATTTGAGTAGAAGGCCTATGTGCTGAGACCTGTATCGCGACTGTCACAGTCAGGGACAGAGTCCTGTATTACAACTGTCATGGACAGAGACATGTATTACAACTGTCATGGACAGAGACCTGTATTACCACTGTCACGGACAGTGATTAAGTGCTAATTCAAAGCAACCGTCTATCGTTTCGTAGGGTATGGCCTGGCAATGTTGTCACAAAAGTTAACTAGAAAACAAGCGAACTAGTTACCTAGCAAACCGTAGCTTGTTATCTAACTAATGTCAACCCAGTTAAAACACGTCACTACTGTGTTTACTACTACTGTGTTTACTACTACTACATTGTGCATCCGCTGGACAACTAGCTAGATACAGACGAAAAATGTTTTTCAATGTTTATGCTAACGTTAGAAGACAAATTGGTAGGTTAGCTAGCTCGGTAAGATAGCTAGCGAGTGCTAATAGCAACAGGACGACCTTCGTTCGCTAACTTTACACATTCACTATGTTGTCTAAATGATTTCTATATATGTTCTTATTAAATGCACACATCAGTTATATATCGCATTTGAATACTGAAGAATATAAGAGGTGTGCTTACCTGCTATGTATTAAAATCATGTTTGACGACATGCTACCATGCTAATTTAGCCACAGCCCCGACAATAAAACTAGCGTAGAGGGCCACGTAAACCCAAACGTTACGCCACCAGACACCTAGGGCGGTTAGCGCTATTATGGATCCTTGGGACGTCCAACTCTTGCGAGTTGTTGTCAATACATTCTGAGATGTCTTTTCATTCCTATCAATCGTCCATACATATAAAATTCATACAATAACATAAATTAGTTCAGAAAAATAGTACCACATTTTCACAGGCAAAATATAAAGTTTATTTATTAATAAATGAATACAGAAAACACAAATTATTGCAACCATTCTTTAAGTAATTATAAATGTAAATCATTCTCTCTCTTGGCTTCTGTTCCCATGTGTTCCACTTTATTCACCGGACCTCCCCGTTCCGAAAGTAGTACAGTCGTGGACAAAAGTTTTGAGAATGACACAAGTACTTAGACCAATACTTTTGTCATTCTTAAAACTTTTGTCCACGACTGCAGATACTCCATCAGAGAGCTGGGACTGTCCAATCTACTGATAGCTGCGTCGATACCTTTTCCTAAGTGCTAACCCCTAACACCTAACCCCTAACCCACAGATGCTGCAGGGAGCGGGGCTGGCTAGTCATCTGCCTCAGAGTCAAAAAAAACGCTAGTCCGCCTGGTGACAGAGAGATGGTGAGGGAAAGCACTAGGTGGTTCACGCAGAGAAGGAGAGAGCTGAAAACGGAGAAAAGGACAAACCTTATGTATCTCAAGAGGGATAGACTCCATCCATTCCTCACAGGAAGGGACTACAGCATATCCGTTCAGCATTACCTCCAGAGTGGCAGGGGAGAGGAGGCAGAGCTTCAGCATCTATATGGAGGAAAGCTGTGGGTTATTATCATGAAATAATCTGCCATCCAAAATATGTGTCTACGTAGAATTGCAGGGAATTAGCTTTAAAACATTTTCATAGCGCCCCCAAATTAAATTAAATCAAGCTTTTGCTGGTGCACATATTTCATCCGAATAAACTATAATTAAATGGGCCCAAGTGCAGCCTCCAGCTGGCATTTTTACACCCAACTTGGCCCAACTCACTTTTCCAATTGCCCACCCTGACATACCAAGCTTTTACCAGCCTTGGCCCCATGGTTTAGTAGGGAGTGTGCTACTGCCTGGTCTGGATAGTCCTCCACCACCTGCAGACAGGAGAAGGAGAATACGTCTGTTTTATCTACCACTCACTGATTATACCCCCTCCACAATATCCCCACCCTTAACCCCACCTGTAACAGACAGTCCATGGGTGTGTATTCTGCACAGTTCTGCACGTCTGCTTTGGCTCCATGATGTAGCAACATTTCTGCAATGCGTGGGCTGCAGTTACCACAGGCGTTGTGCAGAGGTGTGTGGTGCTTCCTGCCTGCAGTGCAGGGGTCAGCCCCAGCTCCAAGCAGCATCTGGACTATGCAGAGGTACCGCTCTGCCTCCGCAGGCCTCTCAGCCCCACCACAGGCTGCATTCAGGGGGGACTCCCCGCTCACGGTTCCTGGCTGACACGTCAGCTCCATGGGTCAGAGAGAGCTTCACATGCGTTAGACCTGTTTCAACACATTGACCTCTGCCCCACCCGTCACCAGCAGCTCAGCACACCTGGAGAGAGTATCACCTTATGATTATCATTTATTAGCATCCAAGACAACACATGAACAGACCCACCTACCATATAACCTTTGAAACATTCCTCTGTGTATAAATAATAGAAATGATTACCAGGTCAGTGTGGCTGTGTGCGCTGTCACTCACTGGAATGTCTGGGCGGTGCTGCAGAGGTAAAGGGGTGCACTGCCGTCCTCTGCCAGCAGGTCAGGGTCTGCTCCATGGGCTAGAAGCAGCTGGACACAGTTGTCATGGCCACCTATACAGGCATCATGCAGGGCTGTGCTGCCACCAGGGTCAGCATCCACCTTCACCCCTCGAAACAGCAGCTCCTCCACACAGCCTGAGTGCATTTGAAACAGTTCCAATTTTAGTTGCTTACAGTGGACACAACATGACTCAGTGCAGAAAACCTGTCAGGGACAGAGACCTGTATTACAACTGTCATGGACAGAGACATGTATTACCACTGTCATGGACAGAGACTTGTATTACCACTGTCATGGACAGAGACTTGTATTACCACTGTCATGGACAGAGACCTGTATTACCACTGTCATGGACAAGGACCTGTATTACAACTGTCATGGACAGAGACCTGTATTACCACTGTCATGGACAGAGACCTGTATTACCACTGTCATGGACAGATACCTGTATTACCACTGTCATGGACAGAGACCTGTATTACCACTGTCATGGACAGATACCTGTATTACCACTGTCATGGACAGTGACCTGTATTAGAAATGTCATGGACAGAGACCTGTATTTACCACTGTCATGGACAGAGACCTGTATTACCACTGTCATGGACAGAGACCTGTATGACCACTGTCATGGACAGAGACCTGTATTACAACTGTCATGGACAGAGACCTGTATTACCACTGTCATGGACAGAGACCTGTATTACCACTGTCATGGACAGATACCTGTATTACCACTATCATGGACTGTGATTAAGTGCTAATTCAAAGCAACCATCAACTTGAACTTGTAACCACTGTGAATTCAGAATTAGTTAATGTGAACTCAAGTAAGTTACTATACACAATATAGTAAATGTGTTGTGCAAAATGTCATTTGTTTTCGTTTATTTGTTTTACAGACACGTCCAAATGTCCTTTCACAAGATACTGTTGTTCCAATCCAAGTTTAGTGCCTGTTATAAATAGACGGGGAATGCGAGCTGATATTCGGGTACTGCATTACCTGAGATAGCCAGCAGGTGGCAACAAGTGACGACCATCTCGCGAACGTCACGCAACGTAAACATTGATTACACATTACGTTCCTTGAACGTGGCGGCGCCAATATCACATCTACAACACCTTGCTTAGCTTGAACACTTCGTATTTTATTTACGGCAGCAAGTACAGGATGGCTGAATTAAATGACATTGATCTTATGTATCGATGTAAATAGACGGTTAGAAAAGACAGTCGACACGAGATCCCATGACTGCGATGGTAAGAATCAGTCTTGTTTGTTTGCTAGTTAGCTGCTAGCTCTGGTCCAACCCCCAGCCCAGGTCGGGCTGGAGATTCCACTTTAGACTATTGAGACTCACGCTTCACTTAAATTACTTTCTGAGCTGTAGGAAGTACATCTGAATCAACAGGAGGATGGAAATGGATTTTATTGCGACTGCCTTGCTGTATTTGGTGCACTAAAGTACACCGTTTGCCTATATTTGAAAAATAATTTTGTATTTGAATCAACAGGAGGATGGAAACCAAGCCTAATGTGGGTCTGAGAGGATTCAGTACCTCAAACCAAATGTCTGGTCTTCCCTGTAGTAATATACCCCACAGGTCCTCATTCCCTGGCACCTGCCCCTCTCCTGGCCCTGGTCCAAGTGCTGCTTTCCTCCCCGCTCCACCCCAGACTCCAGTGTTTTCTGGCCTCACCATGCCTTCTCTCCCTTCTCCAGCCCCTTCCCCAGTTCTGTGACCCCCAGGCCAGTCAGAGGGCCTCATCCCAGGTACAGAGGCTCTGGGTTACCCCTTAGGCTTAGGGACGTAGCCTTTTTGACCCCATCTCCCCAGCCCCCTCTAGTAAGTTTGGTGGACTCATGACCTCCCCCAGTCTCAACCCCCCCCCCCCCCCCCCACCCCCCCCCGTTCCCTTAACAAGTCTGTCGTCACTAACCACCTGGTCCAGCTGGTGTCCAACTCCAACAAGACCCCCCAGAGACCCCGTTCTGACTACAACCGGCCCAATATCCGCCATTTCCCCGGCCCTGCAGGAATGCTACCACAACAGGTGTCTCTTTCTGCCTCTGTGCCTGCCTGCATCTATCTGTTTATTTGTAGTCTGACTAATCTCAGCAGTGGGGTCAAAGTTCAGCCAGTGTGCTATACCTGATTACACACAGCACTCGATTCAGTAGAAGACATTTGGTTTGTTCCTCTCATTTTCTTTCAGTTTCTCTATTTCTCCCTGAGTATTGCTTGAACCTAGTAGGTCATCATGGCCTCAGGAGAGGCGGCGTGAAGAACTCCTGAGCAGCTCTATTGGAGTAGATACTTAACCTTAGTGTTAAATGCTTATTAGTGATTCTATCATCATGGATCAGCATCAAATGAACGGGGTATTCGCTTCATGCTGATCACCTCGGACTATTCGGTCTCAATCATCTGTGCATTTCCCTCCTAAAGTGTGTCAACAGATGACCACTGGAGGGGGAATGCACTGATTACAAAACACTGACTGTATTGATTACAATACACTGACTATTGATTACAATACACTGACTGTATTGATTACAATACACTGACTTGTCATTAGTAGGAATAATGTTGTGATCTGTGTTCTATCAATCTATCACATGTATTTTATAAAGCCCTTATTACATCCACAGTTGTCACAAAGTGCTATACAGATATCCAGCCTAAACCCCCAAAGAGCAAGCAAAGCAGATGCAGAAGAACAGTGGCTAGGTATGTTGTGTTGCTCTGATTGCACCAGTAGAGCACTGTGTCTGTCTGTCTGTCTGTCTGTCTGTCTGTCTGTCTGTCTGTCTGTCTGTCTGTCTGTCTGTCTGTCTGTCTGTCTGTCTGTCTGTCTGTCTGTCTGTCTGTCTGTCTGTCTGTCTGTCTGTCTGTCTGTCTGTCTGTCTGTCTGTCTGTCTGTCTGTCTGTCTGTCTGTCTGTCTGTCTGTCTGTCTGTCTGTCTGTCTGTCTGTCTGTCTGTCTGTCTGTCTGTCTGTCTGTCTGTCTGTCTGTCTGTCTGTCTGTCTGTCTGTCTGTCTGTCTGTCTGTCTGTCTGTCTGTCTGTCTGTCTGTCTGTCTGTCTGTCTGTCTGTCTGTCTGTCTGTCTGTCTGTCTGTCTGTCTGTCTGTCTGTCTGTCTGTCTGTCTGTCTGTCTGTCTGTCTGTCTGTCTGTCTGTCTGTCTGTCTGTCTGTCTGTCTGTCTGTCTGTCTGTCTGTCTGTCTGTCTGTCTGTCTGTCTGTCTGTCTGTCTGTCTGTCTGTCTGTCTGTCTGTCTGTCTGTCTGTCTGTCTGTCTGTCTGTCTGTCTGTCTGTCTGTCTGTCTGTCTGTCTGTCTGTCTGTCTGTCTGTCTGTCTGTCTGTCTGTCTGTCTGTCCGTCCGTCCGTCCGTCCGTCCGTCCGTCCGTCCGTCCGTCCCTCCCTCCCTCCCTCCCTCCCTCCCTCCCTCCCTCCCTCCCTCCCTCCTAGAGGACAGACCAGGGCTGCTCAAACAGGTAGGACTCGGTTCCACTGGCCACACTTCACTATTTACCAGTGTTTCATTGCAAACCATTGTCGGAATCTTCAAAATGGTTGATGAGCCAGTTACAAAAACAAATTTCGTGTGTGTAAAGGTGATCATTTTTGCACTATTTTAGCTGTAGACTCATAATTAGTTTTCATGAAGGTGGGTGTGTTCTCTCCGTCCCATTGTAACCACTACCTGAACGTGATGCCCAACTTCCTCCTGAGGATCTACCCTGTCCTCCATAAAGACCCAGCTGCTCCCACTCGACCTGGTGAGAGACGTCTACCAAAGCCTGGAGGATATCTTGTTGTTATCCTGTTGGGAGTTTGATGTAACAATGACAAATCATTAATGAGAAAAACTTGGTGTCTTGACAGATGTGTTTTGTATTTGTTCGTCTAACTCAGTCCTCCAGTGTCCCAGGAGCCCCTTTGTTTTCAGATGGAGCTGTTCTATGATGATGGGGATGAAGAAGAGGATGTTCGGGCCCCACAGGCCTCTGGAGTTGCCTCCACTAGTGATCCCCAGGGCCCCCCCCCCCCTGCTGCACCACAGGATCAGTTCTGGGACGCAGGTGTGACTTGGATATGCATATGAGTGTATGTTCTTGGTAAACCAATCAGCAGCTCCACCCTGTGTGTTTGATTGAATTTGTCTGTCTCTCTGTGTTGTGCAGATCACCTAGATAAGCTTCTTGGGGAGTCGCCTGTTGAGTCCTACTGCCTCTGACACCTGCACACCTACCCCATACTGACAAGGTACATTTATATAGAGGAGATTCGGGACAACTAACCGTCACTTACATTTGAGTTTGGCGTATTCTGACCGCACGTTGGATGCCTTTCTACCCGATTCTCCCGGAGAATCGAATCAAATAAAGCAAATTTTATTGGTCACATACGCATGATGTTATTGCGGGTGTAGTGAAATGCTTGTGCTTCTAGTTCCGACAGTGCAGTAATATCTAACAGTTACACAACATATACCCAATACACACATCTAAGTAAGGAATGAATTAGGCCTATATACATATGGACGAGCGGCATGGACTAAGACACCGTGGAATAATATTGAATACAGTATATACATATGAGATGAGTAATGCCAGATATGTAAACATTATTCTTGTCACCTGATGTGCTATCATTTTGTGTTTGCTGTGCGGTGACTATTAATCACACCGGTAGAAATGACGACATGCCGTCCGTGTGGGGGGGAAAACTCTGAGGGTTTGGGAGCTGGGACTGTTGCTCTTGCGTCTACCCAATTTGAATGACGCTTCACTACCTCTACTGCTGCGGTCACATCTCATAAACAGTCATTGAAGACCTGCTTTTTTTCTTCATTGATTTTACTTCACAGTGCAGTCTCCTCTAAATCATAGCGAACTATGTGCACATAATGTCTTGTAAAATATGTATATATTAAAGAAGACTATTCAATAATACACTATACACAACTGAAAAAGGTCTCCATTGATTTTCTTGTCTCTAATTTTCTCTCTTTGGAGTGATTTGTAAGTTAGAATGCATGAGAAAGCACTTACTAATAGGAGCAGTATATGGCAAATCCAGAATTACAATTAGATGTCCATTAAAACCTGGCTTGCTTGATCTATGCTTCTGGTTTAATGGCATTGTGATGGTGTGCTGTAATTAGGTTTAAATGAAACCTGCTGGTTTGCTGTAGTTCGGCAGCAATGTTGCAAGATTTCATTGGAGAGGCAGAGTTCTGCTGTTCATAGCCATTGTCCATTAATTGAACTCTTTTCCAATTTAAAGTTTTCTTGTCTTTCAGTCAACTAACACTATTTTAAAGATTGATGGCGCTGATGAAACGCGGTGTGAACTGAGTATCAGCCTGAAGTGAATGACCTTCAATATTGTCTCCTGGAGCCTTGTCTCTGTCTGACTGTCATTCTCTACCAGTGTGTTTTCTTTCTCAATGTCTGTCTTATTGCTATCTCCCTCTCTCTCTCCTAACCTCTTCCTCTGGCTATGTTCTGTTTTGGTCCAGCCTGTTTACCATGCATTAAAATCGTGTAGAGGCTTTAGGGGAGGGATTTTCTAGGGTTTTAGTCTGTCTGTGGAGTTAAATCCTTCTTTCCTGCTTGGCCAAGTATATTCATCCATCTCTGTCTGGTGGAGCCCTGGGCAGCTGGGACAGTCACAGCCTGACAAATGGGGTCTTATCTGGGCTAAACCAGCAGGATGGGAGGCCCACGCCAACCTCCACCACCACCCTCTCTCCTCGAGGCATCACTATACATCCAGATCAGCCTTACTTTGTGTACTACCCATCCAAACTAGACTTGTAGACTGACTGATCTACAAATCACCTTGCATCCTAAATAACTTTTTGTCGATCAGTCAGTCAACTTTTCCCCATGATACCTAACACAGCCATGGTGTTTTACCTGTGGAACTTTAGGTACCAGTAGGAGGCAGTGTCTCACCCCTCACTGCTGTGGTCTTCCTTACAGGCAGTGTCGGTGTCGATGTAACACTATTACAGTCTTAGCTGGTAAGATCTGAGATGTTGGAGTGAACATCTCAACTGTCCTCTGCACATGTTCCAAATATATATATGTGTGTGTGTGTATATATATATATATATATATATATATATATATATATACAGTTGAAGTCAGAAGTTTACATACACCTTAGCCAAATACATTTAATTAATTCACAATTCCTGACATTTAATCCTAGTAAAAATTCCCTGTCTTAGGTCAGTTAGGATCACCACTTTATTTTAAGAATGTGAAATGTCAGAATAATAGTAGACTTTTATTTCTTTCATCACATTCCCAGTTGGTCAGAAGTTTACATACACTCAATTAGTATTTGGTAGCATTGCCTTTAAATTGTTTAACTTGGGTCAAACGTTTTCGGTAGCCTTCCATAAGCTTCCCACAATAAGTTGGGTGAATTTTGGCCCATTCCTCCTGACAGAACTGGTGTAACTGAGTCAGGTTTGTAGGCCTGCTTGCTCGCACATGCTTTTTCAGTTCTGCCCACAAATGTTCTATAGGATTGAGGTCAGGGCTTTGTGATGGCCACTCCAATACCTTGACTTTGTTGTCCTTAAGCCATTTTTCCACAACTTTGGAAGTATGATTGGGGTCATTGTCCATTTGGAAGACCCATTTGCGACCAAGCTTTAACTTCGACTGATGTCTTGAGATTTTGCTTCAATATATCCACATAACTTTCCTTCCTCATGATGCCATCTATTTTGTGAAGTACACCAGTCCCTCCTGCAGCAAAGCACCCCCACAACATGACGCTGCCACCCCCGTGCTTCACGGTTGGGATGTTTTTCTTCACCTTGCAAGCCTCCCCCTTTTTCCTCCAAACATAACAATGGTCATTATGGCCAAACAGTTCTATTTTTGTTTCATCAGACCAGAGGACATTTCTCCAAAAAGTACGATCTTTGTCCCCATGTGCAGTTGTAAACCGTAGTCTGGCTTTTTTATGGCGGTTTTGGAGCAGTGGCTTCTTCCTTGCAGAGCGGCCTTTCAGGTTATGTCGATATAGGACTCGTTTTACTGTGGATATAGATACTTTTGTACCTGTTTCCTCCAGCATCTTCACAGGGTCCTTTGCTGTTGTTCTGGGATTGATTTGTACTTTTCACACCAAAGTACGTTCATCCCTAGGAGACAGAACGCGTCTCCTTCCTGAGCGGTATGATGGCTGCGTGGTCCCATAGTGTTTATACTTGCGTACTATTGTTTGTACAGATGAACGTGGTACCTTCAGGTGTTTGGAAATTTCTCCCAAGGATGAACCAGACTTGTGGAGGTCTATAATTTTTCTGAGGTCTTGGGTGATTTCTTTGGATTTTCCCATGATGTTGAGCAAAGAGGCACTGAGTTTGAAGGTAGGCCTTGAAATACATCCACAGGTACACCTCCAATTGACTCAGATGATGTCAATTAGCCAATCAGAAGCTTCTGAAGCCATGACATCATTTTCTGGAATTTTCCAAGCTGTTTAAAGGCACAATTTAGGGGTATGTAAACTTCTGACCCACTGGAATTGTGATATAGTGAATTATAATTGAAATAATCTGTCTGTAAACAATTGTAGGAATAATTACTTGTGTCATGCACAAAGTAGATGTCCTAACCGACTTGCCAAATCTATAGTTTGTTAACATGAGATCTGTGGAGTGGTAAAGCTGCACATTTTAGAGTGGCCTTCTATTGTCCCTAGCACAAGGTGCACCTCTGTAATGATCATGCTGTTTAATCAGCTTCTTGATATCATATGCCACACCTGTTAGGTGGATGGATTATCTTGGCAAAGTAGAAATGCTCACTAAAAGTGATATAAACATTTGTGCACAAAAGTTAAGAGAAATAAGCTTTTTGTGTGTATAGAACACTTCTGGGCTCTTTTATTTCAGCTCATGAAATATGGGACCAACAGTTTACATGTTGCGTAATTTTATTATTTATTTTATTTTTGTTCAGTGTATCTGCAGTATATACAGTGCATTCTGAAATTATTCAGACCCCTTGACTTTTTCCACATTTTGTTAAGTTAGCCTTATTCTAAAATGAAGACTCAATCCTCAATCTACACACAATACCCCATAATGACAAAACAGTTGTTTGAAAATATATTACAAATAAGAAACAGATGGGAGAATCTTCCAGAAAGACAACCATCTCTGCAGCACTCCACCAATCAGGCCATTACCTGCCAGGTGCACTTGGTAACCTAGAGGTTAGAGCGTTGGGCCAGTAACTGAAAGGTCGCTGGTTTGAATACCCAAGCTGACAAGGTAAAAAAAAGAAAAGAAACCTGTCTGTGTCCTTGAGCAAGGCACTTAACCCTAATTTGCTCCAGGGGCTGACCCTGTAGGCCGTCATTGTAAATAAGTATTTGTTTTTAACTGACTTTGCCTAGTTAAAAAGGGTCAATTAAAATACAAATAATTAAATTATTGTAGACTGAAGCCACTCCTCAGTAAAAGGCACATGACATCCCGCTTGGAGTTTGCCAAAAGACTCTCAGACCATGAGAAACATGATTCTCTGGTTTGATGAAACCAAAATTGAACTGTGGGGATGTTTTTCAGTGGCAGGGACTGAGAGACTAGTCAGGATCGAGGGAAAGATGAACGGAGCAGTGTACAGAGAGATCCTTAATAAAAACCTGCTCCAGAGCGCTCAGGACCTCAGACTGGAACGATATTCACCTTCCAACAGGACAATAACCCTAAGCACACAGCCAAGACAATGCAGGAATGGCTTCGAGATCACTCTGTCATGCGGATTGAGTCAGAATTACAGACTGGAAGCTTTAAAAGGAGGGTGGTGCTTGAAATCATTGTTCTTCCTCTGTCAACCATGGTTACCTGCAAGGAAACACGTGCCGTCATCATTGCTTTGCACAAAAAGGGCTTCACAGGCAAGGATATTGCTGGTGGTAAGATTGCACCTAAATCAACCATTTATCGGATCATCAAGAACTTCAAGGAGAGCGGTTCAATTTTTGTGAAGAAGGCGTCAGTGCGCCCAAGAAAGTCCAGCAAGCGCCAGGACCGTCTCCTAAAGTTGATTCAGCTGCGGATCGGGGCACCACCAGTGCAGAGCTTGCTCAGGAATGGCAGCAGGCAGGTGTGAGTGCATCTGCACGCACAGTGAGGAGAAGACTTTTGGAGGATGGCCTGGTGTCAAGAAGTGCAGCAAAGAAGCAACTTCTCTCCAGGAAAAACATCAGGGACAGACTGATATTCTGCAAAAGGTAAAGGGATTGGACTGCTGAGGACTGGGGTAGAGTCATTTTCTCTGATGAATCCCCTTTCCGATTGTTTGGGGCATCCGGAAAACACCTTGTCCAGAGAAGACAAGGTGAGCGCTACCATCAGTCCTGTGTCATGCCTAAAGTAAAGCATCCTCAGACCATTCATGTGTGGGGTTGCTTCTCAGCCAAGGGAGTGGGCTCACTCACAATTTTGCCCAAGAACACAGCCATGAATAAAGAATGGTACCAACACATCCTCCGAGAGCAACTTCTCCCAACCATCCAAGAACAGTTTGGTGACGACCAATGTCTTTTCCAGCATGATGGAGCACCTTGCCATAAGGAAAAAGTGATAACTAAGTGGCTCTGGAAACAAAACATCAACATTTTGGGTCCATGGCCAGGAAACTCCCCAGACCTGAATCCCATTGAGAACTTTTGGTCGATCCTCAAGAGGCGGGTGGACAAACAAAAACCCACAACTTCTGACAAACTCCAAGCATTGATTATGCAAGAATGGCTTGCCATCAGTCAGGATGTGGCCCAGAAGTTAATTGACAGCATGCCAGGGCGGATTGCAGAGGTCTTGAAAAAGAAGGGTCAACACCGCAAATATTGATTCTTTGCATAAACTGAATGTCATTGTCAATGAAAGCCTTTGACACTTATGGAATACTTGTAATTATACTTCAGTGTACCATAGTAACTACTGACATAAAGATCTAAGAACACTGAAGCAGCAAACTTTGTGGAGACCAATACTTCTCAAAACCTTTGGCCACGACTGTACACCCCCACCCTGCTGTAGTAATGAACCAGTACCAGTCTCCTACTCCCTCACTCCCCACGTTTAATACTCCCTCATTATCTCCTACTACGAGCTTATTATTTGCCATATGATGCTATGAAAGAGTAATTAACTAACTTGTTCAATCTCCACTAGCGTATCAGGGACGCTTTCATTAATTATTTGGTATAATGTTAACACAATACTCCCGTCTGCAGTCGTTTTCTTTTGACTCAAATCCTGGGGAACCCTGTGGTAGAGAAGGCCTTTTATCTCTGGTGGAAAGGGAAGTTAACTTTCTGTAATTTGGAGGATGACTAATCATTGTTGTGATTCACATTAATAACATAACTCTGAGGTTTAGGGACTTATCCACTGACCTCTGAGTGAAAATGGATAACATAGTATTTCACATTCCATGGCAAGTAGGGCAGGGAATTGCCAGGGACCTCCCAATGCGTGATTGCGATTCTCACAGTTCTACATAATGATTAGATACTGCGATTTTATTGCAATTCGATGTTCCAAACATATTGCCCTCTAAACATCTGCTGCAGAGAGATGAGAGAGAGCCATGATAAAAAAAAAAAGGTGTTGATCAGTCATGGAATAAGAGTGCAGAAAACATGATTGCTCACTATTTAAAAATAAGATGGACAACAAGCTATAGGATGAAAAATACAGACGTTTTAGCGCAGGTACAGCCAACTAGCTCTAGCTAACACAACCTAGCAAATAAATCAATAAATTGATACTTGGGAGTGAAATTGGCAGGTTATGAACACCCTCAAGTAGATGTCAAGCTGTCAACGCTTTCCAGTTAGACTGCTGCAAGAGGATGAAATTAATGCCATCATGCAGTGCAAATTTAACAATGAGTAGGAAGACCACAATATCACTATCAATATCCTGGCTGAGTTGTAGGTTGTAATGTAATTGCATTAGTATACGACTCAAGGACCTTGGGTAAGGCAACTGCGCTGCATCTTCTGTAGAATAACCCTGGTAGTTGGCTAAATGGATAAAAATGAATCCACTCAAGATGGATAGCATTTGCTAAATACAGAAAAGGTGGTAAATAATATAGACTTATCTCCAACCCAGGAGACGGCTAATCCCTGTAAAACTATGCTCATTACTTCAATGGGAAAGGGGAGATTTGCTTAATTAAGTCGTTAAGGAGACGGCAACCCAGCAGCTGTCTGGGACCACTGCAAATGTCATTTGAGAGAAATTATGTGATCTTTATGATACATGGGACTGGGACCAGAAATCGTCCCTGGCATTTCTAACACACCGGCCCATTCCTTTTGTTGTGGCCTCCAGTATTAACAAGATAATGATCTCCTGGGATCCCAGATTCATCTGTTGGACTGCCAGATGGTGAAGCTTTATTCATCACTCCAGAGAACAAGTTTTGACTGCTATAAAAGTCCAATAGGGGTGAGCTTTAAACCATTCCAGCCGACGCTTGGCATGTGCATGGTGGTGATCTCAGGCTTTTGAGCGGCTGCTCTGCAATGGAAACCCATTTCATGAACAGTTCTTGTGCTGACGTTGCTTCCAGAGGCAGTTTGGAACTCGCTAGTGAGTGTTGCAACCGAGGACAATGATTTTTGCTCATGCGCTTCAGAACTCGACGGGCCCTGATGGCATCAGCCCAAGGGTGCTTAGGGTCTGTTCTGACCAACTGTGTGGAATACTCCAGCAACTCTTCAACCTTAGCCTGAACCTGTAAAGGGTCCCTGTGCTGTGGAAAACATCCTGCCTGATCCCAGTGCCCAATAAGGCGCACCCCACTGTCCTGAATGACTTCAGACCTGTAGCGCTAACATCCCACATCATGAAGACCCTGGAAAGGTTAGTCCTCGCTCATCTCAGACCCCTGGTGTGTTCATCACTGGACCCCCTGCAGTTTGCATACCAGCGCAACATCGGGGTGATGATGCAATTATCTACCTTCTGCAGAGGGCCTACTCTTACCTGGACAACGCAGGTAGCACTCTGAGGGTTATGTTTTTTGACTTCTCCAGTGCCTTCAACACCATTCAGCCCTCATTCATTCAAGACTGTATATACATACTAATTTACAGTTATCATATCACGTGCAATATTGTAAGTCATTCTTGGATTGAACTTACGTAGTCATTCACTCAGGACTGCATATTAGTATCCTGTCAGTAGTATCTTTTTTTTCTCATTGCTTTTAGTATATCGAATGTGCAATGCGTGCATTTATCTGTAATTAAACCCTGTACTAAGGACTGTATTTTAAGGGAATTATTATTATTACCCTAAATTATATCATACGCACATTTAGCTATTTAAGCATCTTTCTCTGCCATCGACCTGTATAGTATAGTTAACCATGCAAATATTTTTTATTTATTTATATCAACTTACAATATTCATTTTTCACCTAACACTCTAACAATGTATATTGTACATATTCACCATTCACCCATACTATGCAATGCCTTTCTATAGCTTTTTGCACTCCAGACTTCTTGTATTTTTATACTTTTTCATACTGCCGCACTATGTATCATGTATCTGTCTTTTGTGTATTTTCGTTCTGCACCTGCCCTGTGTTTTTTCATAGCTGCTTGACAATAAAGCATCCATCCATCCATCCATCCTATGGTCTACCACTTTTCAGTTGAGCCGTTGTGGCTCCGTTTCCACTTCACAATAACAGCACTTACAGTTGACAGGGGCAGCACTAGCAGGGCAGACATTTGAGGAATTGCCTTGTTGGAAAGGTGGCATCCTATGACAGTGCCACGTTGAAAGTCACTGACCTCTTTAGTAAGGCCATTCTACTGCCAATGTTTGTCTATGGAGATTGCATGGCCGTGTGCTCGATTTTATACAACTGTCAGCAACGGGTGTGGTTGAAAAAGCCAAATCCACTAATTTGAAGGGGTGTCCACATACCTTTGTATATATACAGTGGGGAGAACAAGTATTTGATACACTGCCGATTTTGCAGGTTTTCCTACTTACAAAGCATGTAGAGGTCTGTAATTTTTATCATAGGTACACTTCAACTGTGAGAGACGGAGTCTAAAACAAAAATCTAGAAAATCACATTGTATGATTTTTTTATAATTCATTTGCATTTTATTGCATGACATAAGTATTTGATCACCTACCAACCAGTAAGAATTCCGTCTCTCACAGACCTGTTAGTTTTTCTTTAAGAAGCCCTCCTGTTCTCCACTCATTACCTGTATTAACTGCACCTGTTTGAACTCGTTACCTGTATAAAAGACACCTGTCCACACACTCAATCAAACGGACTCCACACACTCAATCAAACAGCTGTGTAAGGACATCAGGGATAAAATTGTAGACCTGCACAAGGCTGGGATGGGCTACAGGACAATAGGCAAGCAGCTTGGTGAGAAGGCAACAACTGTTGGCGCAATTATTAGAAAATGGAAGAAGTTCAAGATGACGGTCAATCTCCCTTGGTCTGGGGCACCATGCAAGATCTCACCTCGTGGGGCATCAATGATCATGAGGAAGGTGAGGGATCAGCCCAGAACTACACGGCAGGACCTGGTCAATGACCTGAAGAGAGCTGGGACCACAGTCTCAAAGAAAACCATAAGTAACACACTGCGCCGTCATGGATTAAAATCCTGCAGCGCACGCAAGGTCCCCCTGCTCAAGCCAGCGCTTGTCCAGGCCCGTCTGGAGTTTGCCAATGACCATCTGGATGATCCAGAGGAGGAATGGGAGAAGGTCATGTGGTCTGATGAGACAAAAATAGAGCTTTTTGGTCTGAACTCCACTCGCCGTGTTTGGAGGAAGAAGAAGGATGAGTACAACCCCAAGAACACCATCCCAACCGTGAAGCATGGAGGTGGAAACATCATTCTTTGGGGATGCTTTTCTGCAAAGGGGACAGGACGACTGCACCGTATTGAGGGGAGGATGGATGGGGCCATGTATCGCGAGATCTTGGCCAACAACCTCCTTCCCTCAGTAAGAGCATTGAAGATGGGTCGTGGCTGGGTCTTCCGGCATGACAACGACCCGAAACACACAGCCAGGGCAACTAAGGAGTGGCTCCGTAAGAAGCATCTCAAGGTCCTGGAGTGGCCTAGCCAGTCTCCAGACCTGAACCCAATAGAAAATCTTTGGAGGGAGCTGAAAGTCCGTATTGCCCAGCGACAGCCCCGAAACCTGAAGGATCTGGAGAAGGTCTGTATGGAGGAGTGGGCCAAAATCCCTGCTGCAGTGTGTGCAAACCTGGTCAAGAACTACAGGAAACGTATGATCTCTGTAATTGCAAACAAAGGTTTCTGTACCAAATATTAAGTTCTGCTTTTCTGATGTATCAAATACTTATGTCATGCAATAAAATGCAAATTAATTACTTAAAAATCATACAATGTGATTTTCTGGATTTTTGTCACTCACAGTTGAAGAGTACCTATGATAAAAATTACAGACTTCTACATGCTTTGTAAGTGGGAAAACCTGCAAAATCGGCAGTGTATCAAATACTTGTTCTCCCCACTAAGTTGTCTTCGATATGATGGTTATTATATCAATATTTGCGCATAAATGCGCATCCACTGACATTTCTCGCATAATTAATTTTACCGACATAAAAAGATCCCTCCGAACAAATTGTCTGCATTTATACAATTGTACTGGAATGTCATGTTTCCATCAACCCGGTCGTGACGGTTGCGTCAGGTAGTTCATCCGCATGAAACAGTTGGATGGAAACGTGGTTACTGACACAGACGCCACAAGGGGCGATGGGACCGACTACTGATAAAGAATGACTCACTTTATGCTACACGCAAGGATCAATCAGAGCACACCCTCTTTCACAACGTTTGGGTAAATCTTTATGGATTTTAATTTGGATAAAACGCCTTTGGCTTTTATTTGTATATAATATGCTAAGTGTGTCTCTAATATCTCTGTCTAAATGACTGCTGCCTCATTCCCAGATTTACAAACCAAGTCTAGACAACCTAGGCTAATTCAGGCCTGGGGTTTCTAGAAAAAGTTAATTGAAGGCTTCCTTGTCCATCCATGTAGAGATCAGGTAAAGCAGTAGGCTTGTTAGTTTAGTGGTGAAGGCACAACATTCTACAGCAGGGATAAAGGGATGGGAACAGGAAAATTTAGATATTAAAACTAAATGTTACATTGCATTTGGGGCCTAAGCAAAACATTTCAGTGGCCCCCCTCTTGATGGCGGAGAGAGAAATGTTTGTTTTAAAGTACATCTCCTGCAAGTATATTTTTGCCATGGGGTCTAGAGAAAATGTTGCAGTTTTAAATAAGGTTTTCTGCAGTTCTACACTTTTTGCCATGGGGCGGAGGGAACATTTTGCAATTTTATAACAAATTGCATGCAATTCTACTCATTTTGCCATGCGGCAGAGAGAAATTGTAGCATTTTCAAATAAAGTTTTCTGCAATTCTACAAATTTTGCCATGACTTAGGCCATGTTAATGATATCTGAGTGAACGTAGCTAACAAACTCAATGGGGGCCCCCTGGAGGTCAAGGCCCCAGATCATGTGTGCCTGGTCGGTATTCTGACTTTACTTTATTGAGGAAAACTGTACTTACTATGAGACACCAACTGAGTTCCCAAATCCCGCTAGGGATCTTGGGGCCTGTCATGCCAAATCATTTCCTCCTCTGTGTCACAATGGGATTCAATTCGGCCCTGTGTAGAGGACTATATTTAAGAAATAAGGCCTGAGGGGGTGTGGTATATGGCCAATATACCACGGCTAAGGGCTGTTCTTATGCACGATACAACCTGGAGTGCCTGGATACAGCCCTTAGTCGTGGTATATTGGCCATATACCACAAACCCCCGAGGTGCCTTATTTCTATTATAAACTTGTTTCTAACATAATTAAAGCAGTAACACGAAATGTTTAGTCATAGGCTAGCCTATAAGAAGACAATTATAAACTGGTTGGTTCAAGCCCCAAATGCTGATTGGCTGACAGCCGTGGTATATCAGACTATATACCACGGCTGTCAGCCAATCAGCATTTGGGGCTTGAACCAACCAGTTTATAATAGTCTTCTTATAGGCTAGCCACATGCATGCCCTCACCACTCCAAAGCTCCTATCTCCATGTCTGTTTCTATTTCATCAAATGTTTAGCCCTCTCCATTTACCATGCTCTTCCTCTCCCTCAGTTGTCTCTTCTTCTCTTTTTGCACACATAGCCACACTCCTTTATCCCCCCCCTCGGTCTCCCCTTGTCTCCTTGTATTACTTTGCACATACAGCCCTCCACCCTCCACCCTGCCACCCCCTCTACCGACACACTGTTACATGTCTGGGTAAAATGTAGCTTCAACACGCATGTTCTCTCTGTGTGATGTATCTCACTCACACTAACAGACATACACACAGAACACAACCATTAGGGGTTATGTCTCTGCATTGGGATGTTTCTGTGCAATCCTTGCCCGCTGGGCACAAAATACAGGAGGAGGAGTGTGTTTGTGTGTGCTCTACCCCCCCACCCCCCCCTCTCTCTCCCTCCCTTCTCGCACACCCCCCCCCCCCCCCCCCCCCTCTTGCTCTCTCTCAGTGTGAGCGTGTGTGCAGCTCTTCTGGCTCCACTGTTGTTCACTGGCTCCATGGATGAGCTGGGAAGAGGAGGAAGAGTGGAATCAGCGGATGCGTCTGGCCAGAGGAGAACGGGAGGAGTTTGAATCGGCATGCGCGACTAACCGGCGGCTCTGATCATCATCGGCGGCTCTTTCTCCATCCCTCCCTGACTCCCTTCCCCTTCTCTCTCCCCCTCTCCCCCCCCCCCCCCCCTCTCTCTCTCTCGCTCTCACACACAGGCTGGATCTCGCTAGGCTGAACGAGAGGTGCTTAGGTTTGTCATTAGTCGCACAGGGAGATCCAGAGAGTTGGGGGAGTGTGAGTGTGTGTGAGTGTGTGTGAAGTGGGGACACTGAATACACAGAGGCGGCTTTGATTGGCTCGTGGCTTAAATTACTCTCTCGCTTTGTGTCACAGTGGACTTACCTCTGGGATCCTGACATCGAAAACAAACGGTCACTGAGAGAAGGAGAGAGGGCGGGGGGATGTTGTAGGAATTGGAGGAGCGGAGAGGCTGGCAACCAGAGAAACTAGGGACAGAGAAAGAGTGGGGAAGGGAGGGAGGGAGGGATGCCCTGGAGGTGCATCTTTCTATTCAGCACTCTCTTTTTTCTATCTGTAGTAGGGGCTTGGGGTTGTGAAGATCTCTGCCTCGTGCTCTCTCTCTCTCTCTCTCTGTCTGTAGCTCTGTCTTTATTTTGCTCTGTGTTCGATCACTCTTTCTGTGCTGCAGGTGTGTGTGTTTGGGGAACTCATCCCACCACCTATTTCTCTGTGTGAACTGAAAGTGTGACTGTGTTCTTATTCTAGGTGGTAGTTCAGGGCTCTCATTGCATTCTCTCTCTCTCTCTCTCTCTGTGTCTCTGTCTCTGTACATTTTACATCTGTCTCTGTAGTTGTCTGTGTATTGGGGCCTCATTGCCTGTGGGGCCGGAGGGGTCATGATGGACCTAAAGGAGAGCTGTGGCAGTGAGGGGAGCCATGAGAGCTCCAGTCTGCGCCCGTCCTCCTGGCAGGCCTTCTCCCACACCAGCACGCTCCACGGCCTGCGCTTCATCTTCCCCTACGGCCGGCCCACGCCTCGCCGCTTGCTCTGGGCTGCCGCCCTGCTGGCCTGCCTGGGCCTCCTGGCCTTGGAGAGTGCAGAGCGCCTAGCCTACTTCCTGTCCTACCCACATGTGACTAGCGTGGATGCCGTGGTGTCGGGCAGCCTGGTGTTCCCTGCTGTCACCGTGTGCAACCTCAATGCCTACCGTTTCAGCCGCCTGTCCCGCAATGACCTTTACCACGCTGGGGAGCTGCTGGCCCTGCTGGACGTCCACCTGAGGATTCCTGAGCCCCAGCTGGCCGAGCCCCATGTCCTTGTCTTCCTTACAGACAAGGCCAACTTCACCTCCTACAGGCCCAAGCCCTTCAGCATGCGTGAGTTCACCGAGAGGGTGGGCCACGACCTCAAGGAGATGATGCTCTACTGCCGATACCAAGGCCAGGAGTGCAGCCACAAAGACTTCAGAACCGTAAGTCTACTCATAGTCTCCCTGTCTTTGCTCAGGTCTGGCATGGGTCAGATTGCTGCTGCTGCTGCAGCACTATTGAGTCTCTCACTCAGAAGGCTTTGTCTGTCAGGTGTTAAAGTGTGTTCTATGATATGGTCTACAAGTTTCCAAAGACTGGTAGAGGTTTTTTCCCTCTGAGTTGACTTGATGTGTGTTGGCTTTTTCCTCCCACGCTACTGTGCACTGTCCCTTGCTGTGTATTTCTCTTGATATGTTTCTACTTCCATCTACAGGTTGTTTTTCAGTGATTGTGTACTGCAAGCACACTCTGCAGCTGACCTGCTATTCTTTTCTTTATTTCATCCACAGGATAGCTTAGGGGGTTTGACAGTCTGTGCTACACGTCTCTAAATAAATATGGAATAACTAGTTTGTCTTTGCGCTAAACACATCGGACATCCTTTCAGATTTCATGGAATGACAGCTCTTGTTGCCCAGTTACAGCTCTTGTTGCCCAGTTACAGCTCTTGTTGCCCAGTTACAGCTCTTGTTGCCCGGTTACAGCTCTTGTTGCCCAGTTACAGCTCTTGTTGTCCGGCTACAGCTCTTGTTGCCCGGCTACAGCTCTTGTTGCCCGGCTACAGCTCTTGTTGCCCGGCTACAGCTCTTGTTGCCCGGCTACAGCTCTTGTTGCCCGGCTACAGCTCTTGTTGCCCGGCTACAGCTCTTGTTGCCCGGCTACAGCTCTTGTTGCCCGGCTACAGCTCTTGTTGCCCGGCTACAGCTCTTGTTGCCCGGCTACAGCTCTTGTTGCCCAGTTACAGCTCTTGTTGCCCAGTTACAGCTCTTGTTGCCCGGCTACAGCTCTTGTTGCCCGGCTACAGCTCTTGTTGCCCACAGGTTCTCCAGACCATGCACAGGCTGTAGCGTATGTACAGGTTGCAGCTAATGAGTTTTCCTCAGTGGTTTTTGTCTTGTAGCCACAGAGCCGTAGCACACACACAGGCCCTGCTGTAGAAATGCCTTTAGGCTCTGCTCTTCTTTGATGAGGTTCCCTTTAAGGAGTGTAATCATTCTTGTCATTAAAGAAGAATATCAAAGACATCACTCTCTGTCTAAACCAGCAAACTGGCAGCTTGTAGATTGTCTGAGTTGACGCTTCCAGGTCGCCCAGTGTAGTGGTCACAGATGGATTCAAATGTTGGTTTTTCATCTCGGGACACACTCACTGTCACTGCACAAACACTAATTGGCAAGGCAACAGTGATGTGTAATGTAATAGCTTCACTGGTTTTGTTGGTCTCAAAGTGACATAATTCTACAAGGACTCTGTAGGAATTCTTCAATGGTGAATCTGTAACCTATTTAAACTCTATAGTGGTTTTCTTTTGGGAATCTCTATTTGGACAATATGTAATTTCCTGTTAACTCTGTAGGATCCTTTGGGTGTAAAAATTGACCTAAAAATGCTCTGTAGTCACACTTGCTATTCCCTGTATTGATTCTGTACTAGTGACGTTTCTTAGTGACTCTTGAGTTATTCTTGTCTTGTGACTCTCAGTTGACTTGTGTCAGGGAGCATGTTGCAGACAGAGCTTAAGATTTTCACTGTACCCTGCAATCACACCTGAAACCCTGTACATGTGACTATTAAACACTCTGAATCATGTTGACAGTCTACAAGAGAATTCACTGTCATAATCTCTGCCCACTGCCTGTTTCCTTGGTCTCTCACTTTCCACTGTCCCCCTTCCTTTGTAACAAAAATTTATATATCCTTCTAGCAAGACAAAAGATTCACAGAAATAGAAACACACATACACACACTGGAGCGTTACCATGACACTCCAGGGACCAGAGTTTGAGTGACATTGTGATGAATGACCGCAGGGAGGATTGTGGGAACGTGGATGTCAGTCTGATGTGAAAGATGGAACTGGAACAGAATAGAATACTGCACAAAAGAGAAAGCACAAATGTGTTTTTCCATTGTAGTGATAGTGTCAATGTGTATTTGTGTACATTTGAAATATGTGTTTACGCATGTGAATAACAGATTGCAAATGTGTGTATTTGTGTGAGCGTTAGATTCTAAATGTGTATACATTTGAATAATTGTGTAGCTTATGTGTGAGGCTGGAGCCGTGTGTGTGTGTGTGTGTGTGTGTGTTTTATAATGTGTAAATGCGATTCTGAGTGTGTAAAGTAAAGTTTCCTCAGTGTGATTATTACAGCCTTGATTAAACGCTGATTGATCACAGTGACAGACTACATCAGCTCAATGTGACAGTTGTACAGTAGCATCCCCTCAGATTGATGCCAGGGTGGGCCCTATCACACACTCAACCTTAATGAGAGCCAGCCAGCATGGCCTGATGATAGCAGTCAGACTAGGGGCTATGTATCACACAGACGCTAATTAGCAATACATCTGACCCAGCTTGGCCAAGGATTACAACCACAATAGTGTATTCTCCGCACCGCATTTATGTACTACACAACCTGTGGCCTCATCTGATTGGCTGGTTGTAATATATTAGTCTAGCTACACAACCAACCACCTATGTCTACATGGTTGTGTCTGTGTTTAGTTCAACCTTGATCCCTATGAAGGCTATATATCTTCTTGAAGTAAGTTTATTGGGTGGCAGGTAGCCTAGAGGTTAAGTGTTGGGCCAGTAACCGGAAGTTTTCTGGTTCGAATCCCTGAGCTGACTGAAACATTTGTCGATGTGCCCTTGAGCAAGGCACTTAATCCTAAATCGCTCTGGATTAGAGTGTCTGTTCAATGAGTAAAAATGTAAAAATGTCCCACCATCAGAGCAGCGCAGCACAGAACACCAAAAGGGAGGGGTGTAGGCTACATTATGTTCCCTCTCACTTAACATTTTATTTGTTTTAAAAATTGTTCATTTCACTCCATTTGAAAGCCCCATGCATCACATTACATCCTTAATGTGAATGGATTCATTCATCGTTAATGTGCCTTTATGAAGCCATTTTATGGTCCCTACACGGCTCAGTCTGTTGAAGGGCACGGGAAGCATTACTCTCCCTGATCCGTCCCTCTAAAACGCCACAGAGACAGGAAAGCAACCTGTTCAGCAGAATAAACCTGGAGTAAGGCCTGGCTTGAAATGTGCATGCCCTGCTGTTTATTTAAAATACACTGCAATAGTGTGGATTATGTGAAGTAGTGAATTATGGTGGTCTCTGGATAGTGGTGCGGTTTGAGCGAGAGAGAGCGAGCGAGCGAGAGGAGAGAGAGAGAATGGCCCATTACCTCAGCAGCCTGCCAGGAGACGTGCTTCATCATGGGCACAGAAGGAGGGGACAGAGTGTGTGTTTCAGGATGCCAGAGGGTGTGTTTCTGTACTGTATCACAGAATACATGTATGTGTGGTTTTGTATTAATAGGCTCCTGTTGCTGTAATTGTTTAACTATACTTGTGGGGACCAGAAGTCCCCTCAAGAATAGTAACCCGGACAACTGGGTCAATTGTGCACTGCCCTCTGGGACTCCTGATCACGGCTAGTTGGGATCGAACCCGGGTCTGTAGTGACGCCTCTAGCACCGCAATGCAGTGCCTTAGACCGCTGCCCACTTGGGAGACCATGCCTATAAAACTATAAAAACATAGAAATATGCCTATAAAACGTATCTAACTGATGGGATACACAAGCTACGTTACTTGACAAAACGACGACAGTTGTATCACAAATTTAAAATAGACTGGTTGATTGAAGTAGGGAAATAAATGTGTTCCAACAATGAGCTGCGGTTTGGGAATAATTGCGTCATTTTCTGTGTAGGCTACTTTGCGGTTGTCACTAGTTACCATACCCACAAAGTAAAAATGAGCTATATCGTAAAACTGCATGAAAACAAAAATGTGCTTTTTGCTCTTAATTTAAAGTTAGGCACGAGGTTAACAGTGGTTAGGATAATTTTTTTGAAATCAGATTTTAAGAAGCGAAATTGCAGAAACGGGCACGGTTTATGACTTTGTGGCTGTGGTAACTAACGTTAGTGACGACTACTCTGCGAACTGCTTACATTACATTAGGCTATTACCCCACTAAAAATAGACAGGTTTGATAAAGACAAAGAGCGTATTTTCATCAGAATCATAATGGCACAAACTAAATAGAATGTCTGTGTATCGAGAAAAAAAATACAGATTTTGGTTTGTAACCCTGACAAATGTCTCATTCAACTTGCCAAATTGAGCCACGTTTCAAATTATCAATCACTCTGAGGATAACTGTTCCAGACACGAGATGAGAATCACTTCGCATTGTTCTGTTCTATTTTATGATGTTATATTACATCATGTTTTTTTTACTATAAATAGATGTCTTGACTGTTATAAGGGCCAAAAGTTTTGAGAATGACAAGTATTGATCTCCAAAGTTTGCTGCTTCAGTGTTGATGATGGCAATTTGCATATACTCCAGAATGTCATGAAGAGTGATCAGATGAATTACAATTAATTGCAAAGTCCCTCTTTGTCATGAAAATAAACATAATCCCCCAAAAACATTTCCACTGCATTTCAGCCCTGCCACAAAAGGACCAGCTGCCATCATGTCAGTGATTGTCTCGTTAACACAGGTGAAGGTGTTGATGAGGACAAGGCTGGAGATCACTCTGTCATGCTGATTGAGTCAGAATAACAGACTGGAAGCTTTAAAAGGAGGGTGGTGCTTGAAATCATTGTTCTTCCTCTGTCAACCATGGTTACCTGCAAGGAAACACGTGCCGTCATCATTGCTTTGCACAAAAAGGGCTTCACAGGCAAGGATTTTGCTGGTGGTCAGATTGCACCTAAATCAACCATTTATCGGATCATCAAGAACTTCAAGGAGAGAGGTTCAATTGTTGTGAAGAAGGCGTCAGTGCGCCCAAGAAAGTCCAGCAAGCGCCAGGACCGTCTCCTAAAGTTGATTCAGCTGCGGGATCGGGGCACCACCAGTGCAGTGCTTGCTCAGGAATGGCAGAAGGCAGGTGTGAGTGCATCTGCACGCACAGTGAGGCGAAGACTTTTGGAGAATGGCCTGGTGTCAAGAAGGGCAGCAAAGAAGCCACTTCTCTCCAGGAAAAATATCAGGGACAGACTGATATTCTGCAAAAGGTACAGGGATTGGAATGCTGAGGACTGGGGTAGAGTCATTTACTCTGATGAATCCCCTTTCCGATTGTTTGGGCCATCCGGAAAACACCTTGTCCGGAGAAGACAAGGTGAGCGCTTCCATCAGTCCTGTGTCATGCCAACAGTAAAGCATCCTCAGACCATTCATGTGTGGGGTTGCTTCTCAGCCAAGGGAGTGGGCTCACTCACGATTTTGCCCAAGAACACAGCATTGAAGAAAGAATGGTACCAACACATCCTCCGAGAGCAACTTCTCCCAACCATCCAAGAACAGTTTGGTGACGACCAATGTCTTTTCCAGCATGATGGAGCACCTTGCCATAAGACTTGGGGAACTAAACATCGACATTTTGGGTCCATGGCCAGGAAACTCCCCAGACCTTAATCCCATTGAGAACTTGTGGTCGATCCTCAAGAGGCGGGTGGACAAACAAAAACCCACAACTTCTGACAAACTCCAAGCATTGATTATACAAGAATGGCCTGCCATCAGTCAGGATGTGGCCCGGACGTTAATTTACAGCATGCCAGGGCGGATTGCAGAGGTCTGTAAAGCCATGACATCATATATATGAGTCAATTTAGCAATTAGGATTCGTTATCTGTAATGGTTATGATACATGTGGCGTTGTTGCTTACTGTTGGCATATAGATAAATTCACTTTTTTTTCTTCCACTGCTGCCCTTGCTCTAATTTATTTATTTATTCTTCATTCCAGTACTCAGAAAAAAATCACAATTTTCAGTACTCAAACAGTCATCCCTAATCACGGGTTTGGACTGCATCTGTTTCACAGATAAGCAGTTTAGTCAAGTTGTCTTTTTTCAGCTAGGGTCCTTGTTCTAGCTCACAGCTTTGGTTGATGTTCCTCAATCTTCCGCTATGGACACAGATGGATGCAGCGTTGCATTAGTGCATGGCATTAGTGGAAACCAAGGCAGTTCTCAGGGCATGCCGGGTTGTAGCTAGATATGTTCAAGTCGCGTCGTGGACAAATTTAGATAACCCTAACCCCTTTCCTAACCTTAACTCTCCTAACCTGCCACGTTAATTATCCTAACCTGCTGCATAAGATCTCCAAACCTGCTGCAAAAAGTCACTTCTGCTAGTCAAAACCGGCAGACCTGCCCTGAGAACAGTCATGGTTTCCACTAATGTGATACAGCCTGATGGATGCTAAACTGTAAACAGTGCTGCCTCTATATCATAACATGTCGATTTCCTCTTTATTAGCATATTGGACGCATAACATTTCCTTCAAACATATGCACAGAAACTACAACACCTACACACTCTCTCTTTAATCTCTGTATGGCAGCCAGCAGTGCACAATCTTTTGATCTGGCTGCTCATCCTCACCTGGGCTGCTGCATGCTCTGGGCCCTGTGGTCCTGTTCTCCTTGGTTCCCATGATGTCGAGCAAAGAGGCACTGAGTTTGAAGGTAGGCCTTGAAATGCATCCACAGGTACACCTCCGATTTACTCAAATTATAATAAGCTTCTAAAGCCATGACATAATTTTCTGGAATTTTCCAAGCTGTTTAAAGGCACAGTCAACTTAGTGTATGTAAACTTCTGACCCACTGGAATTGTGATATAGTGAATTATAATGAAATAATCTGTCTGTAAACAGTTGTTGGAAGAATGACTTGTGTCATGCACAAAGTAGATGTCCTAACAGACTTGCCAAAACTATAGTTTGTTAACATGAAATATGTGGAGTGGTTGAAAAATGAGTTTTAATGACTTTAACCTAAGTGTACGTAAACCTACAACTTCAACTGTATGTATGTCAATATAGACCAAAATCTCTGAGGAATGTTTCCAGCACCTTGTTGAATCTATGCCACGAAGAATTAAGGCAGTTCTGAAGGCAAAAGGGAGTCCAACCCGGTACTAGCAAGGTGTACCTAATGATGTGGCCGGTGAGTGTGTATATGAACAATATATCTTGTATCTCTGTCTCTCTCTACCGCCTCTCTCTGTCCGTCAGTACTGTAGTTTCCCTGTTTAGCATTCGCACTCATCCTTGGTTTGTGAGTTTGGTCTCGTTTCCCCTCCCATTCATTATTCAAGGCAGTGTGGCTGTCAGATCCATGGTCCTGGATTCAAACGAGTCTCAAAATACCCACAGGCAGCACTGTGGGGCTAGTGGCCATGTCTGGGTTAGCCTACTGGGGACACTGGTGTTGCTGTTCATGCTACTGATGCTAATGCTAGCAGTACTGCAGTAGTCAGAGTTTAGTGCTCTGACCTAATGCTATCCTTAGCTTTCCTGTTGGCGCTGTAGATGTGTGTGCCTGTCTGCTCTTAGTGTTTTGTGATGGTGTTCACAGTGGTGATAATACTGGCTCTAGCTGGGATGTCTGGGTTGTTGTAGTAGGATGTGTTGGATCTATGTGGATGTACAAGCTGTACGAGAGGCCAGGCAGGCAGGAGTGTAGCGTCTGCTGTGTTTGGACGTGTGTTAACGCTACAGCAGGCTGGCAGGAAGCCACTGACACCCAAAGCGGTGCCGTCTCTCGCCTGGCTGACTGCATGATAAGAGGGAGAATAGTGGAGGAGAGGGCGAATGAGAACGATGGAGTGTGAGTGTGTTTGTGGGGGGGGTGTGTGTGTGTGTGTGTGAGAGAGAGAGATAAAGATAGTGTGTGACTGTCTGGGCTCTCAGCTGGCGATGGAAGTGTGTGTGTTAAAATATTCACATTTACATCCCTTCTTACGTAACATTGAAACACTCACAGAAGGACAGCATGTGGCACACACACACACACACACACACACACACACACACACACACACACACACACACACACACACACACACACACACACACACACACACAGAGCGATCTTTTAAATTCATATTATTGATTATTTTATTTTCATCAGAAACACACCATTTTTGCACACAGTTCACAATCCAACACACCCTTGTGTGTGTTGTCCTCCTCTGTTTCAGGGGTCATTAGCTTAGCTTAGCTGCAGCAGGACTCATCAAGTATAATGAGGTGCTAATTTACACTAATGTCCCGTCAAACCAAGCAAGAGTTTTCCCAGGAGAATATGCCGTCAAAGAGGTGGAGAGAGAGGTGGAGAGAGAGGTGGAGGTGGAGAGAGAGGTGGAGGTGGAGAGAGAGGTGGAGAGAGAGGTGGAGAGAGAGGTGGAGAGAGAGGTGGAGAGAGAGGTGGAGAGAGAGGTGGAGGTGGAGAGAGAGTGTATTTGCCTTTTGTCAGTTTTATTGGTTTAGAGCTGGATCTTACCTTGTGTTTGAGGGTAAATTGGCATGTGTGTTTCTGTATGTGTTTCAAACCACAGCAGGGATAGGAACTCTAATGATATGATAGTTGGTTCTTGTCTGTCCCTGCTACTGTTCTCTATAACTAGTTTACAGTCTAAATGAACTTGCCATTCACAGGTTCCGTTTATAATCCCTTGCAATAACTGTACAAACACTTGCACGCATGTCGGTTATGTATCCCAATTATCCACAGCTTTCAATAACTATGCTATGTAGCCTATACATTATGTGTTACGTTGTTGTTAGAAAATATCACTGTGTTGTTGTCTTTAACGGTGAAACAAGGAGAGCTTCTAAAACATCTACTACTTGCAGATCTATGTAGCAAACCATCTCATGAATGTAATATTTCATAGCCTATAGTCACTGATAAGATGTAACATTCCAATCCATAGTGGTTTTCATTTTCATTCATTATTCAGCCCTGCCTCTCAGTCTCCTCAGAAGACCACAGTACTACAGATTAGAGTCTCTGCAGTCTGCACTGCCTTTATTTAGAACCGGGTTTACAAAGGTTAATAGAAATGGGTTCTATGTTTAGTGTGTGTGTAATGTGTGTGTGTGTGTGTGTGTGTGTGTGTGTGTGTGTGTGTGTGTGTGTGTGTGTGTGTTTGTAATGTGTGTGTGTGTGTGTGTGTGTGTGTTTAGTGTTTGGGTGCGTCAACAGGTAAAGTGTGCTCTGACATTCAGCATGGTGGTTGTTTGACATGCCGGCTCAGCTTCCAGACTGTCTTACTCTCAGTACCAAGGGCAGCAGTGTATGACTCCTAGTTTCTCCCTGTGAGGATTCATTTTAGTTCTGTATTCACTCCGTCTTATTCCCCCTTCAACTTGTTTTTACTGTTCTTGTACCTCCACCTCTCTTGTCTTCACCCCTGGGCCACCTTCTCTTTTTGTAATCACTCCTTTTGTGCCCCTTCTCTCTCTTTTTCTCTCCTCTCTCTCTCCCCCTCTCTCTCGCTCTCTCCCTATACCCTTCTCTCTCCTGCTGATCTTTTTGACTTCTTTACCATTCGTGTGAAACAGTATCATATTTTTTCTGAATTTTCTCCATACTGTGTAAGCTTTCCCTGTTGTCCACTAGCCTACGTATCCTTCCCTGTTGTCCACTAGCCTACGTATCCTTCCCTGTAGTCCACTAGCCTACGTATCCTTCCCTGTAGTCCACTAGCCTACGTATCCTTCCCTGTAGTCCACTAGCCTACGTATCCTTCCCTGTAGTCCACTAGCCTACGTATCCTTCCCTGTAGTCCACTAGCCTACGTATCCTTCCCTGTAGTCCACTAGCCTACATATCCTTCCCTGTAGTCCACTAGCCTACGTATCCTTCCCTGTAGTCCACTAGCCTACGTATCCTTCCCTGTAGACCACTAGCCTACGTATCCTTCCCTGTAGACTCGGTGAGGATACGTAGGCTTTAGGTCAGAGGTCAAATGTCACTATGTAGAGAGAAACAGCCATATCCATATCTCCCTGCCTGAGAACATCATGGCTGTGGAGGTTTGAGCAGTAATGTCTACCCCACTGCCAGCATTTTCTCCACCTACACTACAGAATATAATGGTTCCGTCCCCTGCTCTCAGACAGCGGCTCAGTTATTGGTACCCGTTTAATACTCTTAATGTAATCAAATTCATTCAATTACAAAGCCCCAAATACTTCACTGTGCACATGAATATAAATGAAGGTTTGCCAACGCTATGCAAACACAGCGCTGCGGGCCAGCTGTGGTGAAATGACTCATTTTCAGTTGTTTTGTTTTGGCAAGAAGAATCCATCTTTGTGAATGTTCTCTTGTAGCCGTAGGGCAGCTTAAATACCTTGGATTTATTTGGATGCTTGCTGTTTTCATTAGTATGTTTTGAGAGCTCCGTTCTGATTTAAATGTCTATTCATTCCTCTATTTTGACTGTCAAGTTTGTGTGTCTGTGTCTTGCTGTGTTTGGATACATGCTGGGTTGTTATTGTTCAGTGATGCCTGTTCACTCTGTTCCGTCCAAGAGTAAAGGAAATCCAGCAAGTTATCTATTTCCTCCCTTCTATCTGTCTCTCTTGTTAAAAAAATCTTCAGTGAGATCAAAAGAAAGATAGACAGAGACAGAGACCAAGAGAGAGACAAATGATAATTTAAGTGATTGTAATGTCGCCAAGGTTTCTGTTTTCATGGCAACAGGTTTCTGCTCCCCCTGTCTTGTGGGGGTCAAAGGTTATGGTAACACTTTCACACACACACAGAGAGAGAGAGAGAGAAGAGGCTGGCACTGAGCGATAGAAAAGGAGAGGGTGAGAGAGAAAAGAGACGGAGAGAGCAGGGCTGTGATGGTCATGGGATTTTGGATGACTGTTATTGGTCGGCCAAATGACCACAGTCACCGTTATTACCGTTTGAATAGAAAATAATGCTTATGACGGTTGTTTTATCTTCATGACGGTCTTCATCCATCATCGCCGGTTACACAATTATACGGTAATTGTGCCAGCCCTAAGAGAGGGAGAGAGACGGCGAGAGAGAGATACTTTGAATGAGGAAAACAAACTGAGAGAGACCATCAAAGTAAACAGTGATGGAGAGGGAAGGAGAGTGTGTTACCCTTGTGTGATCAGATGCTATATGTGAGGGGCTCCTGTGAGAGGGGTGTCTGTCTGTGAGAGTTTGTCTGTAACCCCTGGGGGCCTGCTGAGTGACTTAGGGGTAATGATAAACCCCCCCCCCCTCCCCTGTGTGCCTCACACTCCCTCGCTCCCACTCACCTCTCTTCAGGCAGACTGATGAGACGAGGTGTGTCTCCTCCCAGAGCCATGGAGAATAGAACACTACAACTCAGAGACATAGAAGTCTTTTAAACTTCCTTTTCTGTGCCTCAGAGCAGGAGAAATGAGAGATCGGGGGAAAGGATAGTTATTTTATTAGCTCTTTCGTTGCCAGGACAACCTTGGTTTTTAGGACGTTGAGATGCTACAATAAAGAGACCCTGTCCTCGGGCTGGGAGGCTTAGTGCAAAGGGACCCATGCCAATCTGGAGGCCACTGCTGACTGGAGGTGAAGTCCATCCTAATGTAGACCATGGTCACAGTGCCAGTGGGTCAAGGTCAGAAAGAAGTGGTGCGCCAGTGTTGACAGTCTGGAGATGAAGACTAGTGAGGGTATGAGGTATAGTGAAAGATATAATGGTGGATATGAGGGAACAGAAGGACCAGGTCAACAGAGATACTCAGCAGGTTCAGAGAGGGTCAAGAGCAGGGTGAAAGGGATAAGTTAGGACATCTCCTCCAGCCAGGTCAGGCAGGACATCTCCTCCAGCCAGGTCAGGCAGGACATCTCCTCCAGCCAGGGCAGGCAGGACATCTCCTTCAGCCAGGGCAGGCAGGACATCTCCTCCAGCCAGGTCAGGCAGAGTGTAAGCCCAGCTATGGAGGTTGTAGTGTTGCTGGAAAGAGGGAAAAGAAGGCTTGAATTAAAATCTGTGGCTACATTGGCTGGTATCTCAAGGACACCTCTACACAGGAAGGCATTTAACTGGTGCTCCCTCTGGGAAGAAAAGGGGACATTTATTAAATGAAATTAAGTGTCTGGTGGGATGTGCCAAGACTGAACCCATCAGTGCAGGAAGAGCTCTGTAATTGGTGTTCGTGGTGTATGTCCAACCCCATAAAAGCTGTTTTTCTGCTTTTTACTAGGGTCGGGACGATACCAGTATCGCAATACTTGTTAGTATCATGGCAAGGAAACAAAACACGAAGCGGAATTAACTTCTTTAGGAAAACAGCATTATGTGTCACATTTATTTCACACATTTTACATACAGCAGGTTTTTATATATATATGAGAGAGAGAGAGAGAGAGAGAGAGAGAGAGAGAGAGAGAGAGAGAGAGAGAGAGAGAGAGAGAGAGAGAGAGAGAGAGAGAGAGAGAGAGAGAGAGAGAGAGAGAGAGAGAGAGAGAGAGAGAGAGAGAGAGAGAGAGAGAGAGAGCGCTTTAAACTAGGTTCACTGATAACGCCTGTGTTATCTGCAAATTCAATATATCCCAAATGAGAGCAACAGCACTTAAAGATAATGGTGTTTTGTGTCTGAATGAAGCAGTGGTGGACTGTGTTATGCACTCGTCCTCTTAATACCAGCCCATCAAATCATTGGTCTGCACTGTATGTGTGTGTTGCCTCACAGGTCCTCTGTGGAGGCTGACATAGACTATGAAATGAGTTATGGATGTGTTCCCACCGCAGGCCTTGTCATTTACAAGAATATTGCCTACATTTTAGGTTTGGTATTTCGCCCACACACACGTTTACACCCAACCAGGCTTTTTTGAGTTATGTTATTGGACAATTCTCTATCTCTAGTATATATTGCATGCGGATGGAGGTGACAAAGTTGTCTCAAGGACAGTGTGACAGTCTTCTCACAAACAATACAATGTGAAGCAATGTCATTGCCAATATATTGCCAGGTACTCTGCTTCCTTGGGATGTTCTGTTCTATTCTATTGTACTCCCCGACAAACACTCCAGTGACCTGTTACTCAGTTGGAAACTCCACAACAGTACTACTGTCTGTTGCCTATTCTCTCCAAGACACTCCCCTACTCCCACTGCACCATGCCGCTGTTAGGTCCGGATGCTATTTGAGTTGCCCAGTAGACTGACACAGACATGGGTCTTGACCCGTCCCTGTGTTGTACCCTCTGGAGATAGGGCTTTTAAGCGTACACAGACCAGTACACGGCACATAACCTCTCATTTAAATCACAGCTCATCTGTGGGAGGAAATGTGAGGTGGCCCGTACAGAGTGGGAGTGGATCGATCAGCGTTCCACGAGTCACCCCGGTGATTATCTCATCGGCAGGGCTGTAGACGAGGCCGACACACTGAGAAGCAGGATAGGATGGGAGCCAAGGCTACAATCCGACCATTAGCCAATTAGCACCTCCACCCCGTTCCACCCTGACTGAGAAACCAAACAAAGCACTGGTGCTTTAAGGTGGATGATAAAGGGATAGATGGATGTGGCACCACTCTCTGACTGGCTCTTTCAAGCTCTGTTTGACGGGTTACAGTGCAGTGTGACTTTCTGATGATGAGCTTTTAATATCTCCTCCACACACACACTCTCTCTCTATTCAGGTTGTATTTACAATGGTGTTTGTTCTTCACTGGTTGCCCTTTTCTTGTGGCAGCAGGTCACAAATCTTGCTGCTGTGATTGCATACTGTTGTATTTCACCCAATAGATATGGGAGTTTATAAATTCTTTGTTGTTCTGTGTAATCTGAGGGAAATATGTGTCTCTAATATGGTCATACATTTGGCAGGAGGTTAGGAAGTGCAGCTCAGTTTCCACCTCATTTTGTGGCCAGTGTGCACATAGCCTGTCTTCTCTTGAGAGCCAGGTCTGCCTTCCCTTAATTTTGGGTCTCTCTCAATTAAATTAAAAGGGCTTTATTGGCATGGGAAACATACAGTTGAAGTCAGAAGTTTACATACACCTTAGCCAAATACATTTAAACTCAGTTTTTCACAATTCCTGACATTTAATCCTAGTAAAAAGTCAGTCAGTCTCTGTCTCCATTCATGTCCCTGTTTGTATGTGGAGTCTTTTTTGCCATAGATTAATAATCTCATCTGAGTCAGACATGTAATTAATCACACACCTGTACAGATACTTGGGAGCATGTGCACCTACTCATTCGTAGGTTTTAATCAGTAGAGTCATTCTAGTAATTATACTTCTTGGCCCTGTGTGAGGTGGGCAGAATCATGTTTAGCGTGACTGTCGGCCAGAGAGCGAGAAACAGCTCACAGACATGAATAATGTATAATGTGTTATATAATTAAAAAGCGTTTTGTGGAGAAAATCTCTGAAAACGAATCCTGAAACCGTCAGGTTTTGTGTGGAAGTAGTCATTTGGCAGCCTGGTCTCTGTTTGGGGTAGAAGTTAGTACTACTCTCGTACAAAACGTACACACTACTGTAGGCCTTAGTGGTGTTGTGTAATTAGCTGGTATAACTCTGTGAACATGAACCCAGTCGGCTCAGCTCTACACATCTGTAGCTGCAGGTCAGTGGAGCTGTCACTGTGATTGTGTTAAAGAGAGACCTGAGCAATAGCAGGAAAACAAACACCTTTCTAAAGACTGACTGGGGCTATGCCGTGTATAAAAGACATAATGGGATTCGGAGTGTAAATTACTTTCTTCCATGGTTTAACTTCACCCAAAGAATGGCCCAGTGTGTGGGTGAAAATTGGCAGATAATGTTTCTCACTTGGATACTTGAAGATTAAGGAATTAGGCCTGTGGTGTTTAGAAAATGAAGTAAACTTCCCTAAATGAGTACTTGAGGTTTCTTTCTGAACGTGCCATTCTTCCTTTTCCATGTCTGTGTCTGTATGTCTGTCAGAGATGACACGTGAGTTTTAAAAAGCTTTGATTTGTTTTTGTTTCTATGTGTTTGTTTGTAGTAGTGTGTGTGTCCTTGTGTGTCTGAGCATGGCTGCTTCCGTGTGTTGGTCGGAGTGTGCGTAGCGTCTGTCTGCGTGCTGCTGGTAGGTAGGTAGGTAGGTAGGTAGGTAGGTAGGTAGGTAGGTAGGTAGGTAGGTAGGTAGGTAGGTAGGTAGGTAGGTAGGTAGGTAGGTAGGTAGGTAGGTAGGTAGGTAGGTAGGTAGGTAGGTAGGTAGGTAGGTAGGTAGGTAGGTAGGTAGGTAGGTAGGTAGGTAGGTAGGTAGGTAGGTAGGTAGGTAGGTAGGTAGGTAGGTAGGTAGGTAGGTAGGTAGGTAGGTAGGTAGGTAGGTAGGTAGGTAGGTAGGTAGGTAGGTAGGTAGGTAGGTAGGTAGGTGGTAAGGTAGGTAGGTACAGTTGATGTTGGAAGTTTACATACACCTTAACCAAATACATTTAAACCTAGTTTTTCACAATTCCTGACATTTAATCTTAGTAAAAATTCCCTGTTTTAGGTCAGTTAGGATCACCACTTTATTTTAAGAATGTGAAATGTCAGAATAATAGTAGAGAGAATGATTTATTTCAGCTTTTAGTTCTTTCATCAAATTCCCAGTGGGTCAGAAGTTTACATACACTCAATTAGTATTTGGTAGCATTGCCTTTAAAGTTGGGTGAATTTTGGCCCATTCCTCCTGACAGAACTGGTGTAACTGAGTCAGGTTGGTAGGCCTCCATGCTCGCACACGCTTTTTCAGTTCTGCCCACAAATGTTCTATAGGATTGAGGTCAGGGCTTTGTGGTGGCCACTCCAATACCTTGACTTTGTTGTCCTTAAGCCATTTTGCCACAACTTTGGAAGTATGCTTGGGGTCATTGTCCATTTGTAAGACCCATTTGCGACCAAGCTTTAACTTCCTGACTGATGTCTTGAGATGTTGCATCAATATATCCACATAATTTTCCTTCCTCATGATGCCATCTATTTTGTGAAATGCAGCAGTCCCTCAACAAAGCACCCCCACAACATGATGCTGCCACCCCCGTGCTTCACTGTTGGGATGGTGTTCTTCGGCTTGCAAGCCTCCCGCTTTTTCCTCCAAACATAACAATGGTCATTATGGCCAAACAGTTATATTTTTGTTTCATCTGACCAGAGGACATTTCTCCAAATCTTTGTCCCCATGTGCAGTTGTAAACCGTAGTCTGGCTTTTTTATGGCGGTTTTAGAGCAGTGGCTTCTTCCTTGCTGAGAGGCCTTTCAGGTTATGTTGATATATGACTCATTTTACTGTGGATAAAGATACATTTGTACCTGTTTCATCCAGCATCTTCACAAGGTCCTTTGCTGTTGTTCTGGGATTGATTTGCACTTTTCTCACCAAAGTACGTTAATCTGTAGGAGACAGAACGTGTCTCCTTCCTGAGCGTTATGACGGCTACATGGTCACATGGTGTTTATACTTGCATACTATTGTTTGTACCGATGAACGTGGCACCTTCAGGCGTTTGGAAATTGCTCCCAAGGATGAAACAGACTTGTGGAAGTGTACAATGAGTGAATGACTGAATATGGACACTGTACATTGTTATAGAGTGTTAGTTGAAAAAATGATTCAATTATTGCAAGTTGATATAAATAAAAAATATTTGCATTGGTAACTATACAGGTAGATGGCAGAAAAATATACTTAAATAGCTAAATGTGCGTATGATATAAATGAGGGTAATAATAGTTTACTTAATATACAGTTTGGTTGAATATACACGTAAATTAATATTTGAATATTTGCATGGTTAAATAAATTAACTGTACAGGTAAATTACAGGAAGAGATACTTAAATAGCTAAATGTGCATATGATTAGGGTAATAATAATAATAGTTCCCTTAAAATACAGTCCCTAGTACAGGGTTTAATTACAGATAAATGCACGTATTGTACATTTAATATACTATATGTAATGAAAAAAGATACTTCTGACAGGATACTAATATACAGTCCTGGGTGAATGACTACATAAGTTCAGTCCAATAATTACTTATAATATTGCATGTGATATGATATAACAACTGTATATGAATATGTATATACATTCCTGAATGAATGAGTGCTGAATGAATAAGTTCTGACTGATTACAGACCAGAAAGTTACTCACGGATGGATGGATGCCTAATTGTTAAACTAGGTCCTAACACCCCAACAGCTCCAGGTCTATGTTGCCGACGGTACGGCACCCAGGTGAGGCATTAAATAGTCCAATAGCCGCTGGCAGGAAGGACCTCCCTGTAGCGCTCTCTGGCACACCGTGGTGGGATCAGTCTGTGACTGAAGGTGCTCCTCTGGATTATAACCATGGCATGCAGAGGGTGGGTGACGTTATCCATGATGGCCAGCAATTTGGCCAGGATCCTTCTCTCCGCCACCTCCTCTAGAGTATCAAGGTTAATCCCCAGACACTCTAGAGTTGGTGCCCTAGCACACCACTGCAAAAAACAGACTGGTAGAAAGTATGCAGTAGTTTACTGCAGACGTTGAAGGACCTAAGCCTCCTCAGAAAGTAGAGTCGGCTCTGGCCCTTTTTGTACAAGGCCCCGGTGTTACCAGCCCATTCCAGCCTGCTGTCCATATGGACTCCCAGGAACTTGTATGACCCAACCATTTCCACATCCATCCCCTGTATAGGGACTGCAGTCGGTTGGGCCTTAGTTCTCCTAAAGTCCACCAACATCTCCTTAGTTTTGCTGATGTTGAGCTGAAGGTGGTTCTGCTCACACCACTCCACAAAGTCATTGATTGTGCTCCTGTACTTCTCCTCCTGCCCACCCCTGATGCACCCTACAATTGCGGAGTCATCCGAGAACTTCTGCAGGTGGCATGTTTTAGAGTTATGTCTGTAGTCCGTGGTGTAGAGGGTGAATAAGAAGGGGGACAGGACCGTTCCCTGGGGGGCCCCTGTGTTGCTCACTGCACGTTCTGACACAGCTCTGTAGACGCACAAATTGTGGCCTGCCAGTCAGGTAGTCAGTAACCCAGGAGACTAAGGGTGCTTCCACTTTCATCCTCCTTATCTTCTCTCAGTAGCAGGGGCTGAATGGTGTTGAAGGCACTGGAGAAGTCAAAAAATATAACCCTCACAGTGCAACCTGCGTTGTCCAGGTGAGAGTAGGCCCTCTGCAGAAGGTAGATGATTGCATCATCCACCGTGCTGATATGCGCTGATATGCGAACTGCAGGGGGTCCAGTGATGTACACACCAGGGGTCTGAGGTGAGCGAGGACTAACCTTTCCAGTGTCTTCATGATGTGGGATGTTAGCGCTACAGGTCTGAAGTAATTCAGGACAGTGGGGTGTGCCTTCTTGGGCACTGGGACGAGGCAGGATGCTTTCCACAGCACAGGGACCCTTTCTAGGCTCAGGCTAAGGTTGAAGCGTTGCTGGAGTATTCCACACAGTTGGTCAGCACAGACCCTAAGCACCCTTTGGTTGATGCCATCAGGGCCCGCCGCTTTCCCCTTATGAAGTCTCCAGCTCTCTCTTCACTTGGTTAGTGGTGAAAGCCAGCCCAGGTGGGGAGGTGGGGGGACGGAGGGTGTTGGGGATCAGTCCAGAGGTGGGGGGAAGGTGTGGCAGATCAGTCCAGAGGGAGCAATGGTTAAAAAAATTGTTTAGCTCATTGGCTCTGTCCTGGGTCCCCTCCGTCTGCCCACCGTTTGACTTTTTGAAGCCAGTGATATTTCTCATACCCTTCCACACCACTCTCACCTGGCTCTGCCTCAACTTGTCTTCTCCTTATACCCTCTCTTCCCCTCAGCAATCCGCAACTTCAGCTCCCTCTGGACGCATCTCAATTTGTCCCTGTCCCCCTCCTTGAAGGCCCTCTTCTTCTCATTCAGCAGGGCCATCATGTCGCTGGTGACCCAGGGTTTATTATTTGGAAAACAGCATACCTTCCTGGTGGGTACGGTGTTGTCTACACAAACATTTATATAGTCCGTTATGCAGTCTGTAAGTCCATCAATGTCCTCCCCATGAGCCTTGCAGAGCACATCCTAGTCTGTTGTTTCAAAGCAGTCCTGTAGGGCCTCATTTGCCTCCGGGGACCATCTCTTAATGGTCCTAGTGGTCGCTGGCTGCTGTTGGACCATAGGCCTGTAGAGTGGGGTAAGGTGGACAAGGTTGTGATCCGATCTACTGATGGGAGGGAGTGCAGTGGAGTTGTATGCATCCTTCACATTAGCATATAGCAAGTCCAGAGTTTTATTATTCCTGGTTGGGCACTTCACGTACTGTTTGAACGTGGGCAGTGTTGAAGAGAGAGAGGCATGGTTAAAATCCCCAGAAATTTCAAAGAACGCACTGAGATGCATTGTCTGTAACCTTGCGATAACAGAGTGGATGACGTCACACGCTGTGTTTGCGTCAGCGGAAGGCGGGATATAAACAATAACAGCAATGGCCGCCGTGAATTCCCTCGGCAAATAGTAGGGTCTCAGGCTATCGGCTAACACCTCAATGTCCAGGCTACAAAACTGTTCCTTAACAGTAATATGGCTCGGATTTCACCATCTTTTGTTAACTAATAAAGCCAGCCCCCCTCCTTTACGCTTGTCCGAGGTTAAATAGAGAATGAGAGAATGAGGTTAAGAGAGATTTATAGAGAGTGGAGACTGTGTTTGTATGTGTAGCCTCTCTTCTTGCTCTCTATGTAATAGGGAGAGCGGGAGATTGTTACTGTTGGTCTCAACCTTCTCTCGCGTGGAGCAGTCCTCCTGCTCAGTGCAAACCACTGTTGGTGCTGATGGGAACAACCAGAGCGTGGTAAAATACTTCCATGCTGCCTGTCTCTTGCTCTCTCTTTTTGTTCACATGCTTCTCCCGCCTTCCCTCTCTTCCATGCACCATCCTGTCATAATCATCCCTTATGCCATAAACAATTCTACTCTCTCTCTCTCTCCCTCTCCTCCCATTATATGCCTTGATAACTGACTGTTATTGTAATTATTCAGAGGTATTCTAGATGTCTGTAGTCAGTCTCATTGTGGGAAATGAGACCTCTGGTATGCTACTCTTTAGAATGCACCACTCTGTTATGAAACTGTTATAAAATTAATTGATGATGCATTTGCTTCCAAACATTTTGAACTCCTATTGAGTTTGTAAGGTTTGTAAGGTTACATACTTCAGATAGGCCTACAGTAAACTGAAAGGTTTAGGCTATTCATAAAGAAAGCCAGGTCAGAGTTTGTAAAGTGAGCCTTTTACGAATCTCTATTTATACATCTATATTCAGATGGTGTGAACTCCTGCAGTGCAGATGGAGAGGGAGAGAGGGAGAGAGGGGGAGAGGGGGAGAGCTCTGAGTATAACGATTTCCGTCTGCCTCTCCTTAGTCTATTATGGTGCATGATGTACTTAAAAAATGTTTTTTACTTTGGCTTCTATTGAACGTCTAATCAGTGAGTAATAACGATGATTATGATTAATAGTTGTGAATCCCCTATTGAGGGCCTGAATAAGCTGTGGATTGGAGGTTCTTTTGGAGGCCCAAACTGTTCTCTCCAGTCCATTCTTTTCCCCTTCAGGGACCCATCCCTCATCCACACTCTCCCAGGTGATTTGTCTCAAGGTTGTAAACTAGCTTGTCTGCGGCGATCGAAGCAAACCAAATGCACTTGGCCCGGAGTGATTAACAGGCTTGGACGAGACAGAGGTCAACCGGGGTCACAACTATGACAAGTGACAAATGGACTTGATAGACTGAAGGATGAAGGAAGCAGGTAGTGGATGTTTGTCCGCCAGTGGAGGAAGTTCCAGCTGGCCCTCTCATTCCCTCTCCCTCCCTCCTCTCAGGTCTCTCTACGCTGGGTATTGATCCAGTCCTGCCAGTCTGAGTGAAGGTGCGGCAGAGAGAGGGGCATCCATTACCCTCTGCCCTGGGCACTGCCCTGTCACCCTGCCGGGCGTGGCTCTCCTCCTCAACAGCAAACAGTCCACTGTTTGACAGATGGCTGGCTAGCACACCCGCCCTCTCACCTTGGGATGTGGAAGCATCCATCACCCTGTCTCTAGTCAAGTCCCAGTCAGTGTGAGAGAGTGTGTCTCGTCCATCTCAGGCCTGTCAGACAGACAGCACTTGAAGTTCAGTGTATAACCCCCTGGACTCTACATGTGTCCCCCTCATCTGATGAATTATCCATGCTGAAGGGATGCTCACCCCTGCAGACACCATTCCACCCAAAATACCGTAGTAGTAGTTGGAAGCAAACATTTAGAAAGAATAACAGTATATCTGAGGTGTTGTACAATTCTCTTCTTCATCACGTCATTATAATATTCTTATCATAGGAAGACTAGCTAATAAAGAAGGGTTCCACAACACCACTATATAGACCCCTCCCTCTTTCCTAGCCCCCAATTAAACTCCACTACCTTTACATCTGCCCTTTCTCTCTCGGCACATCCACTCTGTGTCTGAGTCTCCCTCAACCTGATCTATTATTTACAGCCTCTGAGCATTCACACGTTTTCTGCCCCCAAGCCATGTCTTTACAAGGAGAGAGAGTGGATTTATAGCTGTAGCTCAGATGGTAGAGCATGGCGCTTGCAACACCAGGGTTGTGGGTTCGATTCCCATGGGGGACCAGTACGAAAAAAGTATGAACATGTATGCACTAACTAACTGTAAGTCTCTCTGGATAAGTGCCTGCTAAATGCCTAAAATGTAAAATCTAATTATGCCAATAAGCACTGTAGCTCACAGTGTGATGTATGACTTAGTGCTGTCTCTACAAGCTTTTTATTGGGGCTTCACTCCATTCTAATGTTCCTGTTTTAGTGTTAGCTTGTGTTTTCTGCGGCAGTAAAGATACCCCTCCTCTCCGCACCCAGTATTTCCCATGCATTTGAAATGCATCAGTGTCTTACCAGAGCCAATATATCTGTTGATCTAATTCCCATTTGCGAGCCATTTGAATGTGAAGGCTGGGCAGAGCAAGGGGAGAGCGGTGGAACGAGAGGGATGCTATCATGGCTTATTTATTTTAAAGACTGATTAAAAAGCCTTGTGTGTTCACCAGCTAGCGTGAAATGCATCCCCCCGGACCCGTCCAGTCATTAGGCCTAACGCAATAAACGGCATTGGAAGCACTCTAATGGTGGTGCTGATGGCTTTTTCTCTGTGCTTTTGTAGCGATGAAACGGTTACCGGTTTCACGATAAATCACGCTCAAAATCACGACGGTTAATATTACAGTTAAACATTTGAATGATCATTAAAACCGTGTTTGATTACCACTGTTTGAAAAACGCACGGTAAATACTGTCCAGCATTAACCAAAGTTTGCAACAGTCTGACTCAAGCGCAGCAGTGCAACGTGGGTTTTGTTTTGTGTGAAAACATGGCGGAAGGCAGTGACAGCGCTCGGGAGATTTTTCAGTCTTCTAAGAGGATCAAATCTGAAGTGTGGTCGTATTTTGAGTTTTACAATAGTGCTGAGGGAAACTTCATTGAAGATGGTCACCCTGTCTGTGGAACTTGCAAAAACAAATCGCTGTGAAAGGGGTTTACACTTCAAATCTCTTGAGTCATCTTCGTGACCACCACTACTTTATAGCGAATGCAAGGTAAATTAACTTTTAGCTCAACGCATGATGTGGGGACTTCGGAATGGGGGAAAATATCATGTTTTGTCTGTCTAACTTGCCAATAGCTTGTCAATAATGTAAACTGAAGCTTTCAGTGTTACCTACTCTTGTAAAAACACTACACGTTGTTCTGCTGCTGTATGCATCGTGTGTCTGAAGACTCTATTCGCCCATTGCACACAATAACACGTTATGTAGTTTAGTCACCCAACCAACATATTTTGTTCATTTAAAATCCGTCAGTCGTCGACTTAGTTGTAAAAGTGTTCCAACAGGAGAAACATTATAGACTCCTATACAATACTCCTGTATTTATGTCAATTGTTGGGCTCATAGCAATTACTATCACTGTCTTCTTAAGACTCATTTGTATTTATGTAAATTGTGCATGGGGTCATTGCAAATGCAACACAGAAGATAGACTGTGTGTGTGTGTGTGTGAGAGTAGTAATAATAATACATTTGCTCTTCCCTTGTTTACAGAGTGGTGTGCAGCAGGCCAACCCAGTGATGCTGCTGGTTCCTCCTCATCTACAGTTGTGACACAGACACTCGAGCAAGCGTTTAAAAGGCAGGCTGCTTTATGCACCCACATCAACAAATGTTCAAGACCTCACTGCAGCCCTTTCATATTACATTGCAAAGGACATGATGCATTTTTACGTTTTAATCTCAAGTGAACAAAGTTGCATACATACAGGATGTTAGGCCAACAGCACCTTATTTCTTTATGAAGGAGAGAACGGACATACAATCAGTGGTGTTCATTTGATTTGTTGACGTATTTTGTGTTGTTATTTTAACACTTGCACATTGGATTTGTTTACATATGGTTGTATTGTTCTTACATGCACATTGCTTTACTTGTGTTGCTTTTATTTGCACATTTGATTTGCTTACTTAAGGTTGGGTTCATTTAAACCTGCACTAGGGAAACTTTTACCTCTCATGGCCACATGGTGCCATCTTTTAATGTTATTATTTTAATGTTTATGCATACAAAAAGTGCATAGTGCTGCTAATTTTATTTTTGGGTTTTTGGTTTTCAATATAAAACTTGGTGAAATTATTTCAGTGTGTGTATCAGTAATTTTTGAACATTTCCAGCGCATTTGAAAAATACCGCAATAATACTGATAACTGATCATTTTGATCACTATAATCATGATATGAAATGTTCATACCGTTTCATCTCTAGTGCTGTGCTGTTATTTATGTGAACTCATGGTTTGGTGTAGTGAGAGTAGTGGGCGAGGGGGGGGCCTCTTACATACACTTTAAGGGGAGAGGATCTAAACTGTCTCTTGGCTGTTAGAGAGAGAGAGAGAGGGGGAGGGAGGGAGGGAGAGAGAGAGAGAGAGAGAGAGAGAGAGAGAGGGAGGGAGGGAGCGAGGTTTGAAGCCAAAATGTTTTTGGGCTGCTGCCTTCAGATGTTGTTTACTACTGTACACGTCCAGTTACAAAAATATAAACTCTTTGATGTACTTAGATAGAGTGAGTGTGTTTTATGAGTGTGTCTTTGTGCGTGTGTGTGTGCATTTGTGCGTGTGTGCTGTGTTTGCATTGCATACAAAGTCAGAGAGATATAGTGTTTGTGTAGTGTACCAGTCTAGTACACTAGCTACACAAACAGCATGTGTGTCAATGTGGGTTTTTTTCTCAAAGGAAGGGACACACACTGTATGCTGTTAGATTATGATGCTGTGCTGCTTCATCACTATACCCAGAGGACATAATGAATATGAAGTATTTGGTTCGAAGGATGCTTCAACAGCAGGTACACAAACACTACAGACGTCAGTTACTCACGCAATCACCAGGAGGCTTGAGAATATGGTAATCACCACCTCATCTAGCTCTTTTGTGATTCTTACAAATAGAGTGTGTGTGTGTGTCTACATGTTTGTGTATGCATCTATTCTCCTGCCTGTGTTGGATGGATGGATGATATTGGAGACAGGCACATCCTATAACAATCATATAAAACATAAACAGTACTGTTCATCTAATTGACATTCTCCGACACGTGGGTTGTCATGACAACACTCACCCTGAATGAACACAGTAGTGTGCTATAAAACAGATTAAGTTGATATTTACTGATTTTGTATTAAACTTTCTGCGGTAATGTAACACATGCGAGTCTTGTTCACATTTAGGTTTATTACTGCATGAGCATATTTACAGGGGCAATCTGTGATTGGTACATGTTTTTAATTTAAAAAAATAATATATTTATTTTTTACTTTTATTTAACTAGGCAAGTCAGTTAAGAACAAACTCTTATTTACAATGACGACCTACACCGGCCAAACTCGGACGGCGCCGCCCCAATTGTGCGCCGCCCCATGGGACTCCCAATCACGGCCGGGTGTGATACAGCCTGGATTTGAACCAGGTTGTCTTTAGTGACACCTCTAGCACTGAGTTGCAGTGTCTTAGACCACTGCACCACTTGGGAGCCCAATTAATGACGTATACCCTTTAATTCTTGAAGAATATAAAATGCCTCCCCCACTATTGTAAACAAGGTTTTGGAAGCTATAGAAATGCATTTAGTTTTTGACACATTTATTCTATTACAGACACCTTAATGCATACTTCTAAATTATATTATGTGAGCTAAACATAAAAAAACCAAATGTAAACGTTTTACTTAAAGTATACTTTTTTTACAGTTCTAATGTAACTGTCACCACTACAATAAAAAAAAATACATAAATACATGTAATTTTGTCCTTGAAACATTGAATTGAAATACTGTATAATTCCATGAATTCCTATGAAGGACTGCTTCTTCTGAAGAGTGGCAATATGGCCGACTGGTGGCTTCAAAGCCTCTCATTGGCCATTACATAGCATCAGCAATCCAGGGTCGTACCACATCAGAACCCAAAATATAAGCTTGTTTTACTCCTTTGTTTGTAAACAATATCATTGAAATCAAACACTGTATAGCCTTAGACATGGTTAAAACTATAATTTAGTGGGGGGTGGTCTGTTCTGTTATTGTTTCAACTGCATATTGCACCTTTAAACATGTTTTTTCTACTGTGCAACTCCATAGCGTCCCTAATGTTGAAGTGTTTGTGTGTATCACTGAATCACGTTCATATCTGTGTGGGTGTGTGAAGGTGTTTGTGTGTAGGCTAGGCTACATGTTTGTTATTTGCTGTTGTGAAGACACTGTAGCAGCAGGATGAAACCAGATGTATTTTCCTGTCTTATAAGCTCTTGTTTTCAGATCCAGGCCTCTCTCTCTTTATTCAGTGTTCCTCTGAAGCCTAAACCCAGACCCAGAGACATAGATGGAGGAGGAAGGGGCCAAGCCTTAAAGCCTCCTAAAGGCCCAGCCTGGCAGCAGTGTGAAATTAACCAGGGAGGAAAGAGATGGAGACAGAGATGAGAGTTGAGAGAGTGATACAGGGGGTGGATGGTGTGAAGAGCTGGGGGGAGACACTGAATGTTGTGGCGTTCTCTTTAGCTCACCCCAACTCATTAATTTTCTCATTTAGTCAGAACAGTGGAGTGTGCAAACTAGAACAGAAGTCTTGCCTACTAATGAGAACTGGGGAGATAGACGAAACCGGGAGAGAACGTGTGTGTGTTTGTCTTTGTGTGTGTGTGTGGAAATGGTCTAGACAGATAGGCAGGTTTAGACTATCTTTGTTTTGGATTAGATCATTTGGTTTGGCGGTTTGTGTGCCACTGTTTGTGTGCCGTGCCTTAGTTCTCTGTGCCAGGCTGTGTACAGGGATAACTTGGGACTTTATCAGACAGACCGGATAATTTTTGGAATGTTGACGTTTGGTTCTGTGTGTCTATGAGTCAATCCTGTTAACCGGTGCCTTTTAATGTCCCGAGGAAATCCTACTTCATATATGATGTAAAATATTTCAAAAGTTTATTCAAAAATGCTTTGAATTATAGGTTTAGGTCTTCCTTATCATATACATATAAAAAATAGGTCTTAAAGATATTATTTTGTATTTTAACCACTTTGTATTTGGCACACATGTTCGTTTTGCCATGTCCCCGGCACAAATGATCAACTTTTACAATTAATATTAGTCATTAAATAATAAAATACTCAGATGATTTGCTCATTATTTTATAGACCAAATTAAAATCGTTGTAATCAGGCATATTTTTCATGAAAAAAAATAATATTAATAAAACAAATTCTGACTTACTGTGTGTCCCCGAAATAATTTTCCACCCTTTTAGTTTGTAGTTTTTCTGCTTTAAAACATCAGCCTACACTTCCCATGACATAATGTTCATGAAATGACGACATTTCCTGTGGCGGGAATTCAACTGAATCAACTGAAGTAAGTATGAACTGTCGGTTTGATCTATTTTTTGAAGTTTTATATTGTCAACCTGTTTGTCAAAACCTTAAAGTTCCACCCTGTTAGGCTACTTTATTAAGAAAATGTATAACATTCTATAGTTTCAAAAATGGTTTTATATTAGAAGTAAAATGCTGTTCACATGTAGGGACTCATAGCTAGATCATGATCACTGACAGAGCTAGGGCTAACATTTCTGAAAGAATTCCACCCTGTTAGGTGCCCCCCCCTGTTAGTCGTGTAAACCTAACCGGGTGGAACATGCACCTAACAGGGTGGAAATATTGATAGACAATGTGGTGAACAAATGGTTTATAATAAGATACATATAATATTTGATGTTGCGTGCTTGCAACTGTTAACTATGTATGCAATTTAATATACAGTGCCCTGCATATTTGAGATAGTGAAGCATTTTATATATTTTTGGCTCTTCTCTGGCATGTAAAGGATATGCAACCAAATACTAAACATGACTACTTTTCACATTATGTTAATGTGTCCCTATATTTCTAGGAGCCCTGAAATAGGGGAACTATGTAAAAAAAGTGTTATCATTTCTAAATGGTGAGTCCAATACTTCTGTAGTTTAACGGCATACAAATTGGTTACATTTTGGAGAACACAATCTAAAAAATAAAAAATATTTCGCTGTCCCTTAATGTTATGGAGGCCTTTGTATATGAATTAAATAATTAATATATTCAGAATAGCCAGGTGTTGTATTTATAAATGAAAGGTAACAAAATGGTAAACATTTGTTAGGAAATGGCTCCAGCTCTAAGCGCTGCAGAAATGCAGAGGCGTTACAGAGAGAGGAGAGATGCTGACCCAGACAGGAGAGAGGAGAGATGCTGACCCAGACAGGAGAGATGCTGACCCAGACAGGAGAGAGGAGAGATTCTGACCCAGACAGGAGAGAGGAGAGATGCTGACCCAGACAGGAGAGAGGAGAGATGCTGACCCAGACAGGAGAGAGGAGAGATGCTGACCCAGACAGGAGAGAGGAGAGATGCTGACCCAGACAGGAGAGAGGAGAGATGCTGACCCAGACAGGAGAGAGGAGAGATGCTGACCCAGACAGGAGAGATGCTGACCCAGACAGGAGAGAGGAGAGATCCTGACCCAGACAGGAGAGAGGAGAGATGCTGACCCAGACAGGAGAGATGCTGACCCAGACAGGAGAGAGGAGAGATTCTGACCCAGAGAGGAGAGATGCTGACCCAGACAGGAGAGAGGAGAGATGCTGACCCAGACAGGAGAGAGGAGAGATGCTGACCCAGACAGGAGAGAGGAGAGATGCTGACCCAGACAGGAGAGCAGTGGACCTCCAGAAAGAGAAGGATAAGTGGCAGAAAGGCAGACAGACAGGCAGGGAAAAAGAAGGGAATAGCAGACCTCAGTGAGCGAGAGAATTGTCAACAAAGAAAAAAATGGAGAGAAAGGAAGAGGGATGCAAAAGCCAGAAAGGAAGCCAGAGCAGCTATACCCTCTCACCCTGCAACTCCAACCGCATCCCCTGAACTAGAACCAGTGGCAGGGCCCTCAAGGTTAGAACTGTTAAGAGTAGGAACTATTTTCTTCTTTTGAGTTATTACGTTTAATTGTTTTGTGAAATAAGTGGTTGGTTTATTGGTAACATACTTATCTGATTGGTGGATTGATGTATTCACTGATTAAGTGTGTGTGCTGTTTTCCTCTATTTCAGACAAAAACGAGAAGGTCAACTCCAGAAAGATAGAAACAAGTGACACAACGACAGATATAAGGGACCCAAAAGCGGACACGGAGGCAGAGATATGATTGACTGTTTAATAGGAAATATAGGGCAAGACAGGTTCGTAGTCAAGGACAGGCAATGTTCGTAACCGGGAGTCTGAATGGCAGTCGTCCAATAAGGGGAGTCAGGCTCGTAGTCGTAGTTCAGGCAGCGTTCGGTACCGGGAATCAGAAGACTGGCAGTGCAGAGGAGTAGACAGGCTCGTAATCCGTAATGCAGGCATAGTTCGTTTGGCAGCAGATCAGATGGTCGAAGGCACATGAGGGGGCTAGACAGGAACGTAATCCAACAGGCAGGTAGAGGTCCAAATAACGGGAAACAGACTGGCAGAGTTACTAATACTAGAGAGTGCTGGAAACGACTGACTAAGCAAGACGATCTGGCAAAACCCCAACAGAACCCAAGGGACTAAATACCCAAACTAATTGATGAAGGAGATAGGGTGCACCTGGTGTGGGGAGGGGACAAACACAGACAGGTGAAACAAATCAGGACATGACAGTACCCCTCCCCCTACGGGCGCCACCTGGCGACCGACCCGGGTGCATACCTGGCTGACCGGGATGCCGTCGATGAAAGTCGGCGATGAGCTCCGGGTCGAGGATGTCCCTGGTAGAGACCCAAGACCGCTCCTCTGGCCCGTAGCCCTCCCAGTCAACCAGGTACTGGAAACCCCGGCCCCGGGGACGGACTTTCAGGAGGCGACGCACCGTCCAGGCAGGTTGGTTGTCAATAACCCGAGGAGGAGGAGCAGGCCTAGGAACAGGAGACAAAGGACAATGAGAGACAGGTTTTACACGGGACACATGAAAGGTAGGATTAATGCGGAGGGACCGGGGCAACATGAGGCGTATAGCTGAACGGTTGATAACCCGGGAGATCTGATAAGGGCCGATGTAACGGGATGAAAGCTTGCGACTCTCCACCCGAAGGGGCAGATCTCGGGTGGACAGCCACACCCTCTGGCCAACACGGTAATGGGGAGCCGGGGTTCTGCGACGGTCGGCCTGCCGCCGATACCTGGCATTGGTGCGTATCAACACAGCCCGGGCTTTTCTCCATGTCCGACGACAGCGGCTTACGAACAACTGGGCCGACGGGACGCCAACCTCCTCCTCTTGCTCCGGAAACAGCGGAGGCTGGTAGCCCAAGGAGCACTCGAAGGGGGAAAGCCCCGTAGCGGAGGAGGGCAGGGTGTTGCGGGCATATTCCACCCAAACAAGTTGCCGGCTCCAGGTGGTGGGATTGTCAGAGACCAGGCACCGTAGCACAGTCTCTAGGTCCTGATTGGCCCGCTCCGATTGACCGTTTGACTCTGGATGAAATCCTGAAGACAGACTGATAGATGATCCAATAAGGGTGCAGAAAGCCCTCCAAAACTGGGAGGTGAATTGAGGACCCCGATCAGAGACAATGTCCATGGGTAGTCCGTGGATCCTAAAGACGTGCTGCACCATCAGTTGGGCCGTCTCCTTGGCTGATGGCAGCTTAGGCAGGGCGATGAAGTGTGCTGCCTTCGAGAACCGGTCCACTATGGTGAGGATCGCGGTATTGCCGTCGGATTGCGGCAGGCCTGTGACAAAATCCAGGGAGATGTGCGACCATGGACGATGAGGGACCGGAAGAGGCTGTAGGAGACCAGCCGGGGCCTGGCGGGGCGTCTTGTTTTGGTTGCACACCGTGCAGGCAGAGACAAAAGAGGGGACATCCACTCCCATGGTGGGCCACCAAAACCTTCGACGTATAAATGCCAGTGTCCGGCGAGAACCGGGGTGGCAGGTCAGTCTTGATGAATGGCCCCATTCCAGGACTCGGGATCGGACAGGGTCTGGCACGAACAGGCAGCCTGGCGGACCCCCTCCGGGGTCAGGGCTCAACTGTTGTGCGTTACGCACATCCTCTTCAATACCCCAGGCCAAGGATGTAGCCAAACAAGAGACAGGGAGAATGTGCTCATTACCTTGGACAGCAGCAGGACTGAACACACGGGAGAGGGCATCCGGTTTAGTGTTCTTAGAACCGGGTCGATAAGACAGGGTGAAATTAAAGCGAGTAAAAAACAGAGCCCACCTGGCTTGTCGGGCATTGAGCCTCCTGGCTGAGCGTAGATACTCTAGATTCTTGTGGTCTGTCCACACAAGAAATGGTTGTTCCGCTCCCTCCAGCCAATGTCTCCACTCCTCCAGTGCCGTCTTGATCGCCAGCAACTCCCTGTTGCCGACGTCATAGTTAACTTCAGCAGGTGTCAGACGACGGGAGAGGAATGCACAGGGGTGCAGCTTCTGGTCGCTGTCCGACCTTTGTGACAACACGGCCCCCACGCCGACATTGGAGGCGTCCACCTCCACCACAAACTGCCGGGCCGGATCTGGGTGAATCAGAATGGGGGCTGAAGTGAAGCGCTGTTTGAGAGCAGCAAAGGCCTGGGCTGCTTGGGAAGACCATACAAAGCTCACTTTAGTCGAGGTTAGTGCAGTGAGTGGGGCTGCCAAAATACTGTAATTTCGAATGAATCGCCGATAAAAATTGGCAAACCCCAGGAAGCGTTGCAGATCCAAGCGTGAAGAGGGCTGTGGCCAATCAGTGACGGCTTGGACCTTGCCTGGATCCATTCGGATGCTACCCGCAGCCACTATGTAACCCAGGAAAGGAATGACAGAGCGATGGAACTCACACTTTTCTGCTTTTACAAACAGTTGGTTCTCTAATAATCGCTGGAGGACCTGACGTACGTGTGCTGTGTGTTCCTGGGCCGAGTGGGAGAAAATCAAAATGTCATCCAGATACACAAAAACAAAACGATTAATCATGTCCCGGAGCACATCGTTTACCAGAGCCTGGAAGACAGCGGGAGCGTTAGTCAACCCAAATGGCATCACCAGGTATTCATAGTGTCCACTAGCAGTGTTAAACGCAGACTTCCATTCATCACCTTCTCTTATCCGTACCAAGTGGTACGCGTTTCGGAGGTCCAGTTTTGAGAAGATCGTGGCTCCCTGGAGCAATTCAAAAGCGGAGGCCAGCAGAGGGAGTGGATATCGGTTCTTCACCGTGATGTCATTAAGACCCCGGTAATCAATGCATGGGCGAAGAGTCTTATCCTTTTTGGCTACGAAGAAAAACCCTGCGCCAGCAGAAGAGGAAGATGGCCGAATGATCCCAGCCCTGAGGGAGGTCTCCACATAATCTGCCATGGCCTTAGTCTCCGGACCGGACAAGGAATACAGACGTCCACGGGGGGGTGATGTGCCTGCCCTGTTAGCTGAACAATTAAAAAAATAAATTAACTATAGTTAAAAATATTTTGTGTGTTATTGTGTTTATTTGCAGAGATGGAAGGGATTCATTGACCAATTGAGACAATAAACTGTCGGTTCACACTAAACAAAACACAATGAACACATATACAAAATTGTTTGGTAATTATTTTTAGTCAATAAACAAATATAATAGAACAAGGGACATATTTTTTCAAAAGTTAACAGGTCCAAAAGGCACCGTTTAACAGGATTGACCCCTATGTCTTATCCCTTTGGTTTCTGGTGGTTTTGTGCTCACTCTTCTTAATGACCACCTCTCTCTCTCTCAGTCCCAGGTGGTCCAGCCCTGGGGGGTCCAGCTGGTGTACGGGGTGGGGGGGCCACTGCAGGGTAAGGGTGAGCAGCAGTGCCATTGATCTGGAGGTCCCCCAACCACTCACTGGAAAGAACTCAATGAAGCAGCAGTTAAACAGGCCACTGTTCTGAATTGGATTGTGATTCTAAAATGGGCTGCCAGGGCCACGTGATTATGAGTCTGAGAGAGAGAGGTGAATATGGGAGCTAGTGAGTGGTGGAGTGATGGAGTGAGTAATTCAGTGTGTATATGTGAGCTGGCTCTGGTACCTGATTATGAGCCTGGGAATAAGGTGCTTGTGCCCAGGGTTTTGGCGCTGGCGGGAGTCAATTTTTTAAAGTGGATTTTTGCAGGAAGGAAGGAAAACTAATATGAATGAGTGTAGGTAAATCTACAATAAATTGGAAGAACAATGAGAGTACCTTCCAAGAGCTGAGGCTAGCTCCTATCTCACCCTCCCTCGCTCTTCTATTTTCCCATCTCTCTTGCTCACCTTTCTCAGTAAGTGGAAAGTGAATATTCTAAGTAAGCCCTTTGAGTGTTAAGATCTTGCTTAAAATGGTGGCTTGAAAAAGATCTCCTATGCTGCTCTTGATAATTGCGTGAATAGGACCATTTTCCTGTCCTGCTAAGCATTCAAAGTACTTTTGGGTGTCATGGAAAATGTATGGAGTAAAAAGTACATTATTTTCTTTAGGAACGCAGTGAAGTAAATAAATGGTAAAGTAAAGTACAGACACCCCAAAAAACTACTTAAGTAGTACTTTAAAGTATTTTTTACAGTGTTTCTCTCCCCCAGCAGGAGTGAACCAGAGCAGAACAGCACAGTGTGTTTGGATTCCCTCCCTAATCCAGATAGCTTTATTGGCATGACTCAATGTGTTTCTAAAAGCTTTTCTTCTAATCGGCTTAATGGTAATGCCACACAAGCAAACACAATATACAGTATGAGTTTCTCTAATTTGCCTAATAATGCCTCAAATCAACAGATCAAATCAAATCCACACAGTCTGGTTTCTGCTGTTTACACTCCTGCTGCTGTTTACTCTCCCTCTCTCTTTCTCTTGCTCACTCTCTCTCTCTCTGTCACTCTGCCCTTGTATGGTAAGTCTTTCACAATCACAGTCAAACACTATGGTTACGACAGGTCAGGATATATATATTAGAGTTTTACAGGATATTCACTTAAACCTAGAAATTCTAAATAGATTTTTCAAGAACTGAAACGTATTTGACCAGTTTAATTTTGGAGCTGGGGTGTGTCCATAAAACTCAAGTACTGAGTGGCACTTACACTCTGCTTTTATATTGACTGACGTTGAGCTTTACAACCACTGTTTATCCAACAACCGTTTATCCAACAACCGTTTATCCAACCACCATTGATCCAACCACCGTTTATCCAACCACAGTTTTTCAGGTTGGGCCAAAGTGGAACCTGGTGTACTCTACAGATAGGGATAGAGAGACAGCTAGAGAGGGAGCGAGATATGTCTACCTGAGAAACAGCAGATGGCTGCTCTGTATAACAGTGGAGATAATGAGGGATCTTGGCCACCTTTTCAGGTCTAAGAGTTTAATCAGCTGTGTTCTGACAGAGAGGATAACTAGAGTTTTTATGACTACTCAGTCAGCCGTCTTTGCCCCACTGAACTGTAGGAAATCTTTCATTCTCAAATTCTCAAGTTTGTTTACTTTTTTTTGTCTCCACACTATGGGAATACGAATAGTCTGAGGCACACCATCTACTCTCACATAAACATGCTGACTCCTACTGTGACCCCTGTGTGACCTCAAAATATATTTTATACACTTCTACATCTCTCCTCCTCTCTACCTCTCCTCTATTCTCTCCTCTCTCTACCTCCTCTCCTCTCCATCTCTCCATCTCTCATACTGTCTTCCTACCTCCATCAAATCACTGCTGGGCCTGGTTATCTAGTACACCCTGTACCTGGGTATAGTGGTCCTCTTGCAATGCCTGGATAGTGTCATTCAGCCATCACTCCGACTAAGTGACTGCAAAGTCACCATTCAGTATGTCAGCCAGTGTCAGTATTCACTTAGGCTTGCCTCTACGCATTAATTAATAAATTCATTTTTTTATTAATCACAGCATGCTCTCACTCCATCCTTTCTTTCTCCTTCTTCCCGGAGCAAAACATCTCAATCTAAACTCTAAAACATCTCAATCTAAACTCTAAAACATCTCAATCTAAACTCTAAAACATCTCAATCTAAACTCTAAAACATCTCAATCTAAACTCTCCAACTCCCCTAGCAGCTGTTCACTCCACAATGACACACATCCACACTCCCCTTTGTCGGCACTGAGACATCACTGGAAAGCTCAGACAAAGCCATGCATACACCAAGATATACATAGAGAGTAACAGGCACACAGTCAGGACTGCTAGCATCAACACACACATACATAAACACACAGGCACTCAAACGCACACACATACTATCTAAAATGACACAAGACACACACACACCTACAGTACACACACACACACCTACAATACACACACACTGTAAATTGGTGGTGTGGACACTGTCAGGCCAGTTATTAGGACTGTAATGATACTGTAACTACAGGGGGCTTGGTGTGGACACTGTCAGGCCAGTTGTTTGGACCGTAATGATACTGTAACTACAGGGGGCTTGGTGTGGACACTGTCAGGCCAGTTGTTAGGACCGTAATGATACTGTAACTACAGGGGGCTTGGTGTGGACACTGTCAGGCCAGTTGTTAGGACCGTAATGATACTGTAACTACAGGGGGCTTGGTGTGGACACTGTCAGGCCAGTTGTTAGGACTGTAATGATACTGTAACTACAAGGGGCTTGGTGTGGACACTGTCAGGCCAGTTGTTAGGACTGTAATGATACTGTAACTACAGGGGGCTTGGTGTGGACACTGTCAGGCCAGTTGTTAGGACTGTAATGATACTGTAACTACAGGGGGTTTGGTGTGGACACTGTCAGGCCAGTTGTTAGGACTGTAATGATACTGTAACTACAGGGGGCTTGGTGTGGACACTGTCAGGCCAGTTGTTAGGACTGTAATGATACTGTAACTACAGGGGGCTTGGTGTGGACACTGTCAGGCCAGTTGTTAGGACTGTAATGATACTGTAACTACAGGGGGCTTGGTGTGGACACTGTCAGGCCAGTTGTTTGGACCGTAATGATACTGTAACTACAGGGGGCTTGGTGTGGACACTGTCAGGCCAGTTGTTAGGACCGTAATGATACTGTAACTACAGGGGGCTTGGTGTGGACACTGTCAGGCCAGTTGTTAGGACCGTAATGATACTGTAACTACAGGGGGCTTGGTGTGGACACTGTCAGGCCAGTTGTTAGGACCGTAATGATACTGTAACTACAGGGGGCTTGGTGTGGACACTGTCAGGCCAGTTGTTAGGACCGTAATGATACTGTAACTACAGGGGGCTTGGTGTGGACACTGTCAGGCCAGTTGTTAGGACCGTAATGATACTGTAACTACAGGGGGCTTGGTGTGGACACTGTCAGGCCAGTTGTTAGGACTGTAATGATACTGTAACTACAGGGGGCTTGGTGTGGACACTGTCAGGCCAGTTGTTAGGACTGTAATGATACTGTAACTACAGGGGGCTTGGTGTGGACACTGTCAGGCCAGTTGTTAGGACTGTAATGATACTGTAACTACAGGGGGCTTGGTGTGGACACTGTCAGGCCAGTTGTTAGGACTGTAATGATACTGTAACTACAGGGGGCTTGGTGTGGACACTGTCAGGCCAGTTGTTAGGACTGTAATGATACTGTAACTACAGGGGGCTTGGTGTGGACACTGTCAGGCCAGTTGTTTGGACCGTAATGATACTGTAACTACAGGGGGTTTGGTGTGGACACTGTCAGGCCAGTTGTTAGGACTGTAATGATACTGTAACTACAGGGGGCTTGGTGTGGACACTGTCAGGCCAGTTGTTAGGACTGTAATGATACTGTAACTACAGGGGGCTTGGTGTGGACACTGTCAGGCCAGTTGTTTGGACCGTAATGATACTGTAACTACAGGGGGCTTGGTGTGGACACTGTCAGGCCAGTTGTTAGGACTGTAATGATACTGTAACTACAGGGGGCTTGGTGTGGACACTGTCAGGCCAGTTGTTAGGACTGTAATGATACTGTAACTACAGGGGGCTTGGTGTGGACACTGTCAGGCCAGTTGTTAGGACTGTAATGATACTGTAACTACAGGGGGCTTGGTGTGGACACTGTCAGGCCAGTTGTTAGGACCGTAATGATACTGTAACTACAGGGGGCTTGGTGTGGACACTGTCAGGCCAGTTGTTAGGACTGTAATGATACTGTAACTACAGGGGGCTTGGTGTGGACACTGTCAGGCCAGTTGTTAGGACTGTAATGATACTGTAACTACAGGGGGCTTGGTGTGGACACTGTCAGGCCAGTTGTTAGGACCGTAATGATACTGTAACTACAGGGGGCTTGGTGTGGACACTGTCAGGCCAGTTGTTAGGACCGTAATGATACTGTAACTACAGGGGGCTTGGTGTGGACACTGTCAGGCCAGTTGTTAGGACCGTAATGATACTGTAACTACAGGGGGCTTGGTGTGGACACTGTCAGGCCAGTTGTTAGGACTGTAATGATACTGTAACTACAGGGGGCTTGGTGTGGACACTGTCAGGCCAGTTGTTAGGACTGTAATGATACTGTAACTACAGGGGGCTTGGTGTGGACACTGTCAGGCCAGTTGTTAGGACTGTAATGATACTGTAACTACAGGGGGCTTGGTGTGGACACTGTCAGGCCAGTTGTTAGGACCGTAATGATACTGTAACTACAGGGGGCTTGGTGTGGACACTGTCAGGCCAGTTGTTAGGACTGTAATGATACTGTAACTACAGGGGGCTTGGTGTGGACACTGTCAGGCCAGTTGTTAGGACTGTAATGATACTGTAACTACAGGGGGCTTGGTGTGGACACTGTCAGGCCAGTTGTTAGGACTGTAATGATACTGTAACTACAGGGGGCTTGGTGTGGACACTGTCAGGCCAGTTGTTAGGACCGTAATGATACTGTAACTACAGGGGGCTTGGTGTGGACACTGTCAGGCCAGTTGTTAGGACCGTAATGATACTGTAACTACAGGGGGCTTGGTGTGGACACTGTCAGGCCAGTTGTTAGGACTGTAATGATACTGTAACTACAGGGGGCTTGGTGTGGACACTGTCAGGCCAGTTGTTAGGACCGTAATGATACTGTAACTACAGGGGGCTTGGTGTGGACACTGTCAGGCCAGTTGTTAGGACTGTAATGATACTGTAACTACAGGGGGCTTGGTGTGGACACTGTCAGGCCAGTTGTTAGGACTGTAATGATACTGTAACTACAGGGGGCTTGGTGTGGACACTGTCAGGCCAGTTGTTAGGACTGTAATGATACTGTAACTACAGGGGGCTTGGTGTGGACACTGTCAGGCCAGTTGTTAGGACTGTAATGATACTGTAACTACAGGGGGCTTGGTGTGGACACTGTCAGGCCAGTTGTTAGGACCGTAATGATACTGTAACTACAGGGGGCTTGGTGTGGACACTGTCAGGCCAGTTGTTAGGACTGTAATGATACTGTAACTACAGGGGGCTTGGTGTGGACACTGTCAGGCCAGTTGTTAGGACCGTAATGATACTGTAACTACAGGGGGCTTGGTGTGGACACTGTCAGGCCAGTTGTTAGGACTGTAATGATACTGTAACTACAGGGGGCTTGGTGTGGACACTGTCAGGCCAGTTGTTAGGACTGTAATAATACTGTAACTACAGGGGGCTTGGTGTGGACACTGTCAGGCCAGTTGTTAGGACTGTAATGATACTGTAACTACAGGGGGCTTGGTGTGGACACTGTCAGGCCAGTTGTTAGGACTGTAATGATACTGTAACTACAGGGGGCTTGGTGTGGACACTGTCAGGCCAGTTGTTAGGACTGTAATGATACTGTAACTACAGGGGGCTTGGTGTGGACACTGTCAGGCCAGTTGTTAGGACCGTAATGATACTGTAACTACAGGGGGCTTGGTGTGGACACTGTCAGGCCAGTTGTTAGGACCGTAATGATACTGTAACTACAGGGGGCTTGGTGTGGACACTGTCAGGCCAGTTGTTTGACCACCACTACAGTCTGAATCCACTTTTCTGTCTGTGTGTGATGTGACATTATAAAGGCTGCGTCTCAAATGGCACCTTATTCCCTTTATAGTGCACTACTTTTGACAGAGTCCCGTAGATCTGAGAGGGCTGTCTGGAGGGATAGTGTTTGTGCTTGGTGAGGGTCAGGGATAGGTCATCTCTCAGCGCCGGCCAGCTCGGCCAGTCGGAGACAACATCTCCCTGAGGATGTCACTGTGCTCTGGAGCTGACTGACTGTCTGGTTAGCTGCTGGAGATTAAATAGTGAGGTTAAAGGTCAAGGATGGCAAGAGGAGAGCCTGAAGGAGGAAGAGGACGAAGAGGAACAAACAAGACAGGAGCAGGGCAGAGAAATGAGTGATGATCGAACACCTGTTAGACATACACCCACACATGCAAACACACACACACACACACATAACATGCACACAAGATAATGAAGAACCAATTTACCCCTTATAAGTCAACATTTCCTAGAAGAGAGAGAGCAAGAGAGATGACAACAGATTGAAATGCATGTACATGGACAGTAGAGGAAAGTAATGGTTAGATATGTGTATGTGGTGAGAGCCAGGATAAGGGCTGTAGTAGAGATTGGCCTGAGGCTGGGAGATGCCTTCATCTCTCTGTGCCTGGTCATGTATCAGTGATCAGAGTGAGGCCCAGAGGTCTAATAAGGAACCCCGTTAGTGAGTCAAATCCTCAGCTGGATGTGAGGACAGGAGAAAGATTGGGAGGGTCCAGAGGACGCTTCCCCCCCACAGGCACTCCTCTAATCTCCTCATTATGCAAATCACTCACATTATCTCTCCCTGTTCTTTCACTTTGTTAACTTTGTTATTTTACCTCCAGTCTTCTCTCTTTCTCCACCTAATCTACCTTTCTGTCATTCTCTCTGTGCGTCGCCACTCACACCGTGGTTCTGATGAATTATTGATGGGATGTTGAGCTGCTGAGATTACTCCTGCCTGCTGTGGGTTTGTTTGTTGGGCTGTATGGTACGTGCATCTCTTTCTCTCTGTGTCTCTTCATTCACTCTAGAGAGGTGTAGAGAGGAGTGGAGGAGAGGTCGAGAGGAGGAGAGGTCGAGAGGAGGAGAGGTCGAGAGGAGGAGAGTAGAGGGAGTGGAGAGGGAGAGGAGAGGAGGAGATGTGGAGAGGAGGAGAGGTGGAGAGGAGGAGAGGAGGAGAGGTCGAGAGGAGGAGAGGTCGAGAGGAGGAGAGGTCGAGAGGAGGAGAGGTAGAGGGAGAGGAGAGGAGAGGGAGAGGAGAGGAGAGGGAGAGGAGAGGTCGAGGAGAGGTCGAGGAGAGGAGAGGTAGAGAGGAGGAGAGGTAGAGGAGAGGAGAGGTCGAGAAGAGGAGAGGGAGAGGTAGAGGAGAGGTAGAGGAGAGGAGAGATAGAGGAGAGGTAGAGGAGAGGTAGAGGAGAGGAGAGGTAGAGGAGAGGAGAGGTCGAGGAGAGGAGAGGAGAGGTATAGAGGAGGAGAGGTCGAGAAGAGAAGAGGAGAGGGAGAGGAGAGGTCGAGGAGAGGAGAGGTAGAGAGGAGGAGAGGAGAGGTAAAGAGGAGAGGTAAAGAGGAGGAGAGGGAGAGGAGAGGAGAGGTAAAGAGGAGGAGAGGGAGAGGAGAGGAGAGGTAAAGATGAGGAGAGGAGAGGTAAAGATGTAGAGAGGAGGAGAGGAGAGGAGAGGAGAGGTAGAGAGGAGAGGAGAGGAGAGGTAGAGAGGAGAGGGAGAGGAGAGGGAGAGGAGAGGTCGAGAGGAGGAGAGGTCGAGAGGAGGAGAGGTCGAGGAGAGGAGAGGTAGAGAGGGGGAGAGGTCGAGGAGAGGAGAGAGGGGGAGAGAAGGAGAGGTTTGGTCTAAGCTGAGTGGTTGTGCCTGCAGCATTTTACTAAAAGTCTCGCGGGGGAGGAAGGCTGTTTGCTTCGTTGCCACTGGAGACGAGGGAGGTTGACATTTTTATTTTTGGCATCATCAGCTTGGCACAGCGAGGGGCTCTCTCTGTCTGAAATCACTGTGTCTGGTATTCACTAGGGCCGGGACGATACCAGTATGATACTCGTTAGTGTCGTGGAAAGGAAACAAAACACAGAGCGGATTTAACTTCTTTAGGAAAACAGCCCTAATGTTGGAATTTATGTATTTTCCAAGCTATAGCACACAATATTATATATACTGCAGGTTTTTAAAAGACAGCTTTGAGTTTTCATTTTTGCCATGGAAAAAATATCCCCATACTGTCCTCCTCAGTCCTTTTCAGTCCTTCTTTCTCTCCTTATGCCTATCTATGTCTGTTGCTGTCCCACCTCCCCCCTTCTCTTCTGCTGGTAAATGTACTTCCTGTGTGTGACAGGAAGTGACTGATTAAAGGTGATTTATCAGCCTGGTATGTTGGTTAGAGGCTTGTAGAGCCTGGTTGTAGAGGAAATGAGCCGACATCAGGAATCTAATAACACAGAGGCTGTGAATATGAGAGTCTGTCTTATTATTCCCTTCTGATCTGATTTCCTCATTTCAATCCCTGGATTCAGATTGATAGCTGTTCCCTGTGGGACTGAGACATACTGTATGCTAGTCTTAGCCTGCTAAGCAACTCAATAATCAGGCTTTGTTCCCCCTGTTTTCCCCTTCTCCCTCACACATTATTTATCTCTGTCTTTACTGTAGCTCCTTCTGTCTTTCCATTTTCCTGCCCTCCCTCCCTCCCTCCCTCCCTCCCTCCCTCCCTCCCTCCCCTCGCCTCTCCCTCCCTCCCTCCCTCCCTCCCTCCCTCCCTCCCTCCCTCCCTCCCTCCCTCCCTACCCCTCCCCCCCTCTATCTACAGGCTGATTTAGAAGAGATCTTACCATACATCAGCTGCTAAAGGAGCCATCTGGAGCATGCTGTGTGTTCCTGAGACACCACCAGCCCTCAGTATAACTGATGACTGATCCAGGCCCATCAATATGCAAATCCTATGCTAAATGACACACATTTTTTTCATTTTAGTCATTTAGCAGACGCTCTTATCCAGAGCAACTTACAGTTAGTGCATCCACTTTAAGATAGCTAGTTGGGACAACCAGTGCTTGACTTGGGCCAGAGCTGTCCGGATCTCCGTACCTGCACTTACATTTTTGGAGAATTGCGTACCGGCTCCTCTTTAAAAACAAAGGAGCCTATTGCTGACAGTATGCTGTTTGAGATTGCGCAGATTGAAAATGTGGCCTGAATAGCATGACGCGCTCTTTCAAGTTGTCAAATTAGGGTTTGTAATATCATGAAATTAGTTTCATAATTGTTGTTAATGTAATGTGTATGAAAACACATTACATTGGCCAAGATCTCGCGATACATGGCCCCATCCATCCTCCCCTCAATACGGTGCAGTCGTCCTGTCCCATTTGCAGAAAAGCATCCCCAAAGAATGATGTTTCCACCTCCATGCTTCACGGTTGGGATGGTGTTCTTGGGGTTGTACTCATCCTTCTTCTTCCTCCAAACACGGCGAGTGGAGTTTAGACCAAAAAGCTCTATTTTTGTCTCATCAGACCACAAGACCTTCTCCCATTCCTCCTCTGGATCATCCAGATGGTCATTGGGAAACTTCAGACGGGCCTGGACAATGCGCTGGCTTGAGCAGGGGGACCTTGCGTGCGCTGCAGGATTTTAATCCATGACGGCGTAGTGTGTTACTAATGGTTTTCTTTGAGACTGTGGTCCCAGCTCTCTTCAGGTCATTGACCAGGTCCTGCCGTGTAGTTCTGGGCTGATCCGTCACCTTCCTCATGATCATTGATGCCCCACGAGTTGAGATCTTGCATGGTGCCCCAGACCGAGGGAGATTGACCGTCATCTTGAACTTCTTCCATTTTCTAATAATTGCGCCAACAGTTGTTGCCTTCTCACCAAGCTGCTTGCCTATTGTCCTGTAGCCCATCCCAGCCTTGTGCAGGTCTATCCCTGATGTCCTTACATAGCTCTCTGGTCTTGGCCATTGTGGAGAGGTTGGAGTCTGTTTGATTGAGTGTGTGGACAGGTCTCTTTTATACAGGTAACGAGTTCAAACAGTTGCAGTTAATACAGGTAATGAGTGGAGAACAGGAGGGATTCTTAAAGAAAAACTAACAGGTCTGTGAGAGCCGGAATTCTTACTGGTTGGTAGGTGATCAAATACTTATGTCATGCAATAAAATGCTAATTAATTATTTAAAAATCATACAATGTGATTTTCTGGATTATTGTTTTAGATTCCATCTCTCACAGTTGAAGTGTACGTATGATAAAAATTACAGACCTCTACATGCTTTGTAAGTAGGAAAACCTGCAAAATCGGCAGTGTATCAAATACTTGTTCTCCCCACTGTAAGTAGTTAATTAGGGGGTAAATGTGGAAATAAAATGTTCTGCACATTTCTACATGCTATTGAGTCAAATTAAATAAAAACAATGACATATTAGTTATGTTTGGTCAAAACTTGATAGAGCACTCGTTGATTCAAATGCAAAGAATTGCTCTGCCTTACCTTGCCCTGCGCTGCAAGACAGTGTAATGTACCCACCTGATTGTGAATCCTCTCTAACCTCAGCATAGACTAAATCTGTTTGTTTATGCAGAGTTTGTTGCTGACTCATCTAGTGGGACAACACATAGAGGATGTCTCACAACAAGAGCTGAGAGAGTATTACTGCCAGTCCAGAAGAACTCCATCTACCCGCCACAATAGCACAGGGTTTCTCCACAGCGATGCCAGCGGGATCCCTTGGGCGCCGGAGCCCTGTAGTCAGCATAAACATTTTTTTTTATTAAGGCAGAAACAAATTAAATGGCACAAAGTAGTGATACAGCTTATGGCTTATTGATACTGTATATCACACCAGCTGAGAGAAAATAGAGAGTTCATGTTTATTAATGGCTCAGGAGCTCAATCACAGGGTGAGTGATTGAAAGATCTCAATGTGTGTGTGTGTGTGTGTGTGTATGTGTGTGTGTGTGTGTGTGTGTGTGTGGAAAAGTGTACTTACTATGCTTGTGATATGTTGTTGTCCCCAGTGCTTGACTTAGGATGGAAGAAGTGCAGGAGCTATCGTCTTTTTCCAAAACGTCCATTAGACTATGTTCACCCTAATTCACAAATTACATTATGCAATAGACTTCTGATTATTCACTGTTAACAGTTTATACAAATGTGTCCCTGACTATTATTATAGCCTACATCATGAAAAAGTAAGCATTACTGACACTTCTGTGTCTGATCCCATGTAGACCTACCACCTCCTTTATTTAAATTACAGACTTCTACATGCTTTGTAAGTGGGAAAACCTGCAGAATCGGCAGTGTATCAAATACTTGTTCTCCCCACTGTATATTGAGAACTGTATACCGCAGCTTGTTCACCAACCATATTAGCTAGTAGCCACATAGACACTTAAAGTTTTTTAAAATGCCTGTTTGCAACAAGTCCCACCTACTTACACAGAGCAGGCACATTTATTCATGGCGAGACCCATCACCGATTAATTGTTGTTCCGTACACTTTTCACTGAGGTGTAAATTAAGATGCTCTCTGGCAGAATCTCTGCTCCCTTTGATATTTTTTTCTTGCACAAATTATCCACCACCTTATTTCTCTCTTTTTTCACTAATTTCTCTTCTCCCTCCATGTGCAGCTTGAATTTCTCTCTCTCTCTCTCTCTCTCTCTCTCTCTCTCTCTCTCTCTCTCGCGCTCTCGCTCTCGCTCTCTCAATTCGAGAGCGAGAGCGAGAAATCAATTCGAAAGGGCTTTATTGGCATGGGAAAGATATGTTAACATTGCCAAAGCAAGTGAAGTAGATAATAAACAAAAGTGAAATAAACAATAAAAAATGAACAGTAAACATTACCGTCACAAAAGTTCCAAAGGAATAGAGACATTTCAAATGTCATATTATGGCTTTATACTGTGTTTTAATGATGTGCAAATAGTTAAAGTACAAAAGGCAAAATAAATAAACATAAATATGGGTTGTATTTACAATGGTGTTTGTTCTTCACTGGTTGTCCTTTTCTTGTGGCAACAGGTCACAAATCTTGCTGCTGTGATTGTACACTGTGGTCTTTCACCCAATAGATATGGGAGTTTATCAAAATTAGATTTTCTTTCAAATTCATTGTGGGTCTGTGTAATCTGAGGGAAATATGTGTCTCTAATATGGTCATACATTTGGCAGGAGGTTAGGAAGTGCAGCTCAGTTTCCACCTCATTTTGTGGGCAGTGTGCACATAGCCTGTCTTCTCTTGAGAGCCAGGTCTGCCTACGGCGGCCTTTCTCAATAGCAACCCACTTTTTGGGTCAGTCACAGTGATCAGGTATTCTGCCACTGTGTACTCTCTGTTTAGGGCCACATTGCATTCCAGTTTGCTCTGTTTTTTTGTTAATTCTTTACAATGTGTCAAGTAATTCTCTTTTTGTTTTCACATGATTTCATACTGCCGCTCTATGTATCATGTATCATGTATCATGTATCGTGTATCTGTCTTTTGTGTATTTTCGTTCTGGCATTTTGCACCTGCCTTATGTTTTGTTGTAGCTGCTTGACAAAGAAATTTCCCCTCTGGGATCAATAAAGCATCTATCTATCTATCTATCTATCTATCTATCTATCTATCTATCTATCTATCTATCTATCTATCTATCTATCTATCTATCTATCTATCTATCTATCTATCTATCTATCTATCTATCTATCTGTCTGTCTGTCTCTCTGTCTCTCTGTCTCTCTGTCTCTCTGTGTGTCTCTCTGTGTCTCTCTCTGTGTCTCTCTCTGTGTCTCTGTCTCTGTCCTCTCTCTCGCTTTCGCTCTCGCTGTCTCAGTTTTTTTTATAGAAACAGATCTTGCCTCTTTCTAGTCAGCAAGAAGCAGATTGTTCAGTCAACCTTTCTTTCTGTTCTTGATTATGGTGATACTATTTATCAAATTGCAGCTGTCACTACTCTTAAACCCCTGGATGCCGTTTCTCACAGGAAACAGTTTCTCATGGCGCCCTTCGTTTTATCACAGGAAACAGTTTTATTACTCATCGCTGCATTCTTTACTAAAAGGTCGGCTGGACCTTTTTTTTGAAGTCACGTAGATCACATTAAGATTTAAAATGACAAGTTATCAATCCTGTTCACAGGGTTGGTTAACTCTGGAGACTCCCTACTGTATGTTTGGAAAGACGTTTCGATTCAGACAGCCCACAGAGGATTTTTATAATGGAGAATGTGTTTTAATTGACTGTGTTTTTTATCTTAATGTGTATGTAATGTGTATAGTGGGAATATTTATGTTTATTGATACTTGCCTATTGATGTGTTAGTTGTTGTATTATGTTGTTACCTAGGGCAACATAACAGTGACATAAAGCAGTGACTGTAGCTGGGAAATGCTAAGTTTCCCACTCAGCAGAGTAAGCCATGAGACATCAGTTATCTGACCCTCCGGTTATGGGACTGGCTCATCATTACACACACACACACACACACACACACACACACACACACACACACACACACACACACACACACACACACACACACACACAAGCACACAAAACACACACACACACACACACACACACACACACACACACACACACACACACACACACACACACACGAGCACACGAAAACACACACGAAAACACACACACACACACGAAAACACACACACACGAAAAACACACACACACACACGAAAACACACACGCGAAAACACACACACGCGAAAACACACACAAACACACACACACACACACACACACGAAAACACACACACACCTATTTTCTCCTAACTTCTGTGTTTGTACATGGTGGTGGATTCCCCTCATACAGACACAGAGAGGAGGATCCTAGTGAGGTTGAATTTCAGTCATAATTGAACTCATTATGGGGACGCCACACCAAATCACCTGTTATTGCAGAGCCAAACAAGGTCCCTAATTACAAATGAGCTGGAATACATTCCAGTGCCTTGTCCTGGGGGACAATCATCAGCCCCATATCTCTGCTATAACTACGTATGAATAGCTAGTAATTACTCCCACTGTTTTCACTAGGCTTTGGGCTCTGACTCTCTCGCTCTCTCGCTCTCTCTCACAAAATGTTCTCTCAGCTCCATGGCAGAATATGTAGAATTGCAGGAAAGTAGCTTTAAATCAGCAAACATGTATTTCAGCTACATGGAGGCATTTGTAGAAATTGGCTTAAAAATACAAAAATGTCACTACACCGCCAAGATGGCGGCCTCTGAAATATTCAAAAACATTTTGCTGCGCTGACGGCCCAACAACATGCAGGAGGGGGAGTGGTACACCTGTGCTAGGAAATTAGCTTAGTGTTATTAGCACAGCCTCCTTGTTTAGCGGCAGCTGTTTGTTGCAGCCGTCCCCAAAACGAGGACTGTCCCCGAAACAAAGACAGTTCTGCGGGAGTTAGTCGAGGGAGACCCCGCTCTCTGTCTTGCCCATATGTTTAGTTAATTTTATTCAGATCTCTTTTGCATTATTGTAGCCCTTTCTGTAGCCTGTCAACTATGTCTGTCTATCCCTGTTCTCTCCTCTCTGCACAGACCATACAAATGTTTCACACCGCGTGACTGCAACCACTCTAATCTGGTGGTCCCTGCGCGCACGACCCATGTGGAGTTCTAGGTCTCCGGCAGCCTTTGGAACTGCCGTTCTGCGGCCAACAAGGCTGAGTTCATCAGCCTTGTTGGCCAGTCCTTTGACTTCTTGGCGCTGACAAAAACATGGATTACCACAGAAAACACTGCTACTCCTACTGCTCTTTCCTTGTCTGATCATGTGATCTCGTATACCCCGAGAGCATCTGGTCAGCGTGGCGGTGGCACAGGAATTCAAATCTCTCCCAAGTGGAAATTCTCTCTTTTCCCCCTGATCCATCTGTCTATCTCCTCATTTGAATTCCATGCTGTCAGTCACTAGCCTATTCAAACTTTACATCCTTCTCATTTATCGCCCTCCAGGTTCCCTTGGAGAGTTCATCAATGAGCTTGACGCCTTGATAAGTTAATTTCCTGATGATGGCTCACCCCTCACTGTTCTGGATGACTTTAACCTCCCGACATCTGCCTTTGACTCATTTCTCTCTGCCTACTTCTTTCCACTCCTTTCCTTTTTTTAACCTCGCCCTCTCACCGTCCCCCCCACTCACAAGGCAGGCAATACGCTTGACCTCATCTTTACTAGATGCTGTTCTTCTACTAATCTCACTGCAACTCTCCTCCAAGTCTCCGACCACTACTTTGTATCCTTTTCTCTCTCTCACTCTCCTCCAACACTACTCACGCTGCCCCTACTCAGATGCTCTGTCATATCCTCACATGGTCTCTCCTATCATTGTTACGCAGACGACACTCAATACATTTTCTCCTTTCCCCCTTCTGATAACCGGGTGGCGAATTGCATCTCTGCATGTCTGTCAGACATATCAGTTTGGATGTCGGCTCACCACCTCAAGGTGTTCCTCGGCAAGACAGAGCTACTCTTCCTCCCGGGGAAGGACTGCCCGCTCCATGATCTTGCCATCATGGTTGACAACTCCATTGCGTCCTCCTCCCAGAGTGCAAACAACCTTGGCGTGACCCTGGACAACACCCTGTCATTCTCTGCTAACATCAAAGTGGTGACCCGATCCTGCAGGTTCATGCTCTACAACATTCGCAGAGTATGACCCTACCTTACACAGAAAGCGGCACAGGTCCTAATCCAGGCACTTGTCATCTCCGGTCTGGATTACTGCAACTCTCTGTTGGCTGGGCTCCCTGCCTGCACCATTAAACCCCTACAACTTATCCAGAACGCTGCATGTCACCCCGCTCCTCCGCACACTCCACTGGCTTCCAGTTGAAACTCGAATCTACTACAAAACCATGGTGCTTGCCTATGGAGCTGTGAGGGGAACGGCACCTCCCTACCTCCAGGCTCTGATCAGACCCTACACCCAAACAAGGACACTACGTTCATCCACCTCTGGCCTGCTAGCTCCCCTACCACTACGGAAGCACAGTTCCCGCTCAGCCCAGTCAAAGCTATTCACTGCTTTGGCACCCCAATGGTAGAACAAGCTCGCCCACGACGCCAGGCAGTGTAGTCACTGACCACCTTCCGGAGATACTTGAAAATCTACCTCTTTAAGGAATACCTGGAATAGTATAACAGTAATCCTCCTACCCCCCCAATTAATTTTTTTTTATAAATAAATAAACTTGCAAACACTGGTCAAAACTAACACCTGACTTATTTCCCTGCTAACACTGACTTTCCTCACAGCTGCTTGCTTAAAGAAATGTACTTATTGTGATGGAGATGTGGTTGTCCTAATGGCTATCCTAAGTTGAATGCACCAATTTGTAAGTTGCTCTGGATAAGAGGGTCTGCTAAATGACTCAAATGTAAATGTAATGCATTGCCTTGCTCCTTTACACACCCCTGCCACGCCCCCATAAAAAAACCCCTGTCTTTATATAGAAACAACCTACAGTATCCCTCAGGACACCTTCAAATCCCATTGTCAATTCTCTTTATTGGAAAGGATAATGGAATGATGTTTAAAGGATCGAGTGCTTTAACAAGCAAACCATGTGTGTGAATTGCTCTATGGACTGACTTACAGTTTAAGGAATTCATTTGTTTATTTTCCTAGTGTAAGGGGTTTCATGCTCTGAGGAATCCCAGTGGGTTTTAAGAGGGTGGAGGAAAATGTACCGTCACCACAAAGATACAGGGGTTGGTTACTTATTTATTTGTTTTTTTTCATAAATGTTTTATGAAAAATTAAAGAGTATTTTGTGTAGATCGTTGACAAAAAATGACAGTTAAATCCATTTGAATCGCACTTTGTAACACAACACAATGTGGAGAAAGTCAAGTGGTGTGAATACGTTCTGAAGGCACTGTAAGGGCTGTGTAATAACATGGAATGACATGAAGAAGGATGAGAAGTTAGTTTGTAATACAAAGAGAGATGAGGATTGAGCCAGAGACACAGTGGAGGAAAATAAAGAGAATGAGGAAAGAGAGACGGATGGATGAAGTGAAAGAGAGGAACTCAGTGGGGTGTTTGAATGGTCTTTATCTTTAATATTCTGTTTTGTTGATGTCAGCAGTTTTTAAAGTAGTATGGCTTTGGGTGAAGTCATTGTGTATTCTAAGATCACATTTATGTCTGAGTAGGGTGGGAGAGAGAAGAGGGAGAGCGAGAAAGGAGGGAGGGGGGAGAGGGAGAGAGAGAAGGAGGGAGGGAGAGAGAGAAGGAAGGAGGGAGGGAGGGAGGGAGAGAGAGAAGGAAGGAAGGAGGGAGGAAGGGAGAGAAGGAAGGAGGGAGGGAGGGATAGAGAGAAGGAAGGAGGGAGGGAGAGAGAGAGAGAGGAGGGAGGGCGTAGAGGGAGGGAGGGCGTAGAGGGAGAGAGAGAGAAGGAAGGAGGGAGGGAGGAGAGGGAGAGAGAGAAGTAAGGAGGGAGTGAGGAGAGAGAGAAGGAGGGAGAGAGAGAGAGAAAGAAGGATGGAGGGAAAGAGGGTGTAGAGGGAGAGAGAGAAGGAAGGAGGGAGGGCGTAGAGGGAGAGTTTTGTGGTAGGTAAGAAACACAGAGACAGACAGGAGGGTTGGCAGGGTGAAGTTGCTAAGCAACCCACTTTTCACCCTGCATGTAGAAAGTGAGGCGTGTTTAACTGGCATTGCAGAGAGAGTGTCAGAAATGGAGAGAAAACTCATTGAGAGTGTGAGGAGAGAGACAGACAGAGAGCAATGCAAAGGAACATGATGAGAGCAGGATAGATACAGTTCTGAGGAAGCTGTTTTAGTCATGGGAGAGAATGTGTACGTGTGTGTGTTTGTGTGCGCACATGCACGTGTGTGTGGGTGCTTTTTTACAGGTGGTTTTGCGTGTGTGTGTGTGTGTGTGTGTGTGTGTGTGTGTGTGTGTGTGTGTGTGTGTGTGTGTGTGTGTGTGTGTGTGTGTGTGTGTGTGTGTGTGTGTGAGTGAGTGAGTGAGTGAGTGAGTGAGTGAGTGAGTGATTATTCCCATGGTCTGGTGTGTTTTACAGAGGCTGCCCTAAAGCTAAGAAACTCTACCACCACTGTACAGTACACAGACATCTACAGAGATCAGCCTCAGTAGGACAGTCCTGTACTATTTATATCTGACCTAGCTAACACCAGAAATGCACACTGTCCAAAGAATATCATGGGCTTTTTCACCCGCAACAAAGGCTATTTCTTTCTTAATTTTCTCTTTATTTTGCTCTCTCCTGCCTCCTCTCTCTGTCTTAATTCTCCCTCTCCTTCCTCTCCTCTCTCGTCCCCCCTCTCTTTTTCTCCACATCTATTCAGTAGCTGCAGATCTATGGCTCTAATGTTTCTCTGGGTGTTGTTGTTCCCTTTTTGGCCCAAGTGTCAGGCAGGCAGGCAGGCAGGCAGGCAGGCAGGCAGGCAGGCAGGCAGGCAGGCAGGCAGGCAGGCAGGCAGGCAGGCAGGCAGGCAGGCAGGCAGGCAGGCACAGACAGACAGACAGACAGACAGACAGACAGACAGACAGACAGACAGACAGACAGACAGACAGACAGACAGACAGACAGACAGACAGACAGACAGACACAGACACAGAGACAGACACAGAGAGAGACAGAGACAGAGAGAGAGAGAGAGAGAGAGAGAGAGGGTGCTCTCACTCCCATCAGCCACTGTGCAGCAAAACCGTGTGCTAATCAACATCAGCTGGTACTGCACTCGCCCGCTGTATGACTGTCTGCTGAATCTTGTCTCTCTCTCTCTCTCTCTCATAGACCATCTTAATCCCCTGCGCTCTCATATATCTCTCCAAACCTCTCGCCTTCTCCATGTCCTCCTCCTCCTCATCTTCCTCTTTTACCTCTCAGCAATATGTGAGGTTAAGATATTCCATGCTGGTATATAGCCTAGTCTCCAGCTGTGCTCCACGGATGTCAAAGGTAGTTCAGTATGCCCTGCCATAGGTTGAACATCTCATCTAGCAGCCTAAGTAGGGATTGGAAATGAGGCTACCGTATGTTCTGAGTTGTATGTTGAGCACAGGGAACCTGTGAGATGTAGCTACTGTTAGCTGTTTGTAATGTGTTGTATGACCTTAACTTTAAAAAATATATTGTCTTATTCATGGTGACCTACAAGGGTACAGACCTGCTGGGAGGAGTTATTCTGTGTTTAATATCCAGAAAGTGGATATTTTAGTGACTTTCTCAAGGTGCAATGTATCATGGACATAGTCCTATTTCCAGCCCTGCCTAGCAGGAAGTGGCTGGCTGTAAGGGGAAATTGTTCACAGGAGACAGAGTCTGTGTTTCTCTGTTTCACTGTAAATCGTTTTTAATTTAGCTCACATAGATATTTTACCTGTCTAATGAAAACCTGCTTCCCTCATACAACCATCCAGCCCAGTAAAGTGTGTCTTTGCTATATTCAGTGTGTAGTTGTCTTTAGTGCTGTAGCTATTGTATGTAAATGTGTGAGTAGAACATTTGCTCCTACTTGATGTAAATCCCCTTGTTGGCTGTTGTTCATGCATGCCAGCTTGTACCCTATAGCAGAAGAAAGGCTCTGTACTGGAAGGTTATGAGGGGTCAGCTCAGGTTGGAGCCATCAGGCAATGGTATGCCATGTCTGTTGCATTATTATCAGGCCTTAGGGTTGGCAGAGGAGAGCAGACACTGCTGCCTGTGTGGAGCTTGTCATGGAGCCTTTCATGTGCTGTTACACCAGGAAGGAGTGTCATGCTCCTGGACTGTAGGAGCTGCTAATCCAGAAGACAGAACAGGCCCTTCAGGCAGTGGCCAGGGACACAGTGGAACC
>CM042397.1:17250332-17295332 GCA_023634145.1 Thymallus thymallus | reverse complement strand
AATGCAGCAGATCTGGTAGATCACATGCTTTGTGTGTATACAACTAGTGACATGCTTACTTACAGGCCCTTCCAACCAATGCAGAGAGAAAGAGAAATAATAGAAAAATAATAACACAAGGAATAAATACACAATAAGTTACTATAACTTGGCTATATACACAGAGTACCAGTACCAAGTCGATGTGCAGGGGTACGAGGTAATTGAGGTAGATATAGGAAGGGGTAAAGTGACTAGGCAACAGGATAGATAATAAACAGTAGCAGCAGCGTATGTGATGAGTCAAAAGAGTGCAAAAAGGGTCAAAGCAGATAGACTGGGAAGCTATTTGGTCAACTATTTAACTAACTTTTTAGCAGTCTTATGGCTTGGGGGTAGAAGCTGTTCAGGGTCCTTTGGTTCTAGACTTGGCGCTCCGGTACCGCTTGCCATGCGGTAGCAGAGAGAACAGTCTATGACTTGGGTGGCTGGAGGCTTTGACAGTTTTTAGGGCCTTACTCTGACACTGCCTGGTATAGAGGTCCTGGATGGCAGGGAGCTCGGTCCCAGTGATGTACTGGGCGGTACTCACCACCCTCTATAGCGCCTTGCGGTCGGATGCCAAGCAGTTGCCATACCAAGCGAGGATGCAGCCAATCAAGATGCTGTCAATGGTGCATCTGTAGAACTTTTTGAGGATCTGAGGTCCCATGCCAAATAAAAAAAAAACAACAACAGATAAAAGCCTTTATGAAAAACAGGAAGGAAGATGAGATTCTTCTTTAATAAGGAAGGTTTTCAGGGTCACCTCCGGGTCCAAAGAGGGTTCTTCTGAAGGTGTCTGCTGACACACCATTGTAACCAAAATCACATTCTCATATCCTGCTAACGAACAACATCTTCCATACAGAGAAGAAACAACAGGCTTTGATTTGGGGTACACACATAGTAGGACACACACACATGCGCACACACACACTATTAATTTAATCTTCCCCAGTTGGCCATGACACAGAGAAAAGGAAAGAGCAGTGTTTGTTTTCAGCGGAGAGAGATGATCGCTGCAACATCTCTGCTTTGAAGTGAGCGTCTCTGTCTGTGCCTGGAATATGAATAACTAGCAAAGAGCAGAACACAGCAGGGTAAGGGGGCCGCTCTGTCGCACTGATTCCAGTGTGCGCGTGTGTGTGTGGCCATGCGTGCGTGTTCGTATGTGTGTGTTCGCAAGATAATCTGAGCCTTATCTGCCTGTGCCAACGCAGGTGACACACACAATTAGGCCATTGTCTGAACTCAGAAAGCTGTGGGTCCTGCTCCACATGTCTACTACAGAGAGACAGACTGACAAGATGGAGGAGAGGAGAACATACAGTTGAAGTCAGAAGTTTACATAAACCTTAGCCAAATACATTTCAACTCAGTTCTTCACAATTCCTGACATTTAATCCTAGTAAAAATTCCCTGTTTTAGGTCAGTTAGGATCACCACTTTATTTTAAGGATGTGAAATGTCAGAATAATAGTAGAGAGAATGATTTATTTCAGCTTTTATTTCTTTCATCATATTCCCAGTGGGTCAGAAGTTTACATACACTCAATTAGTGTTTGGTAGCATTGCCTTTAAATTGTTTAACTTGGGTCAAACGTTTCGTGTAGCCTTCCACAAGCTTCCCACAATAAGTTGGGTGAATTTTGGCCCATTCCTCCTGACAGAACTGGTGTAACTGAGTCAGGTTTGTAGGCCTCCTTGCTCGCACACACTTTTTCAGTTCTGCCCACAAATGTTCTATAGGATTGAGGTCAGGGCTTTGTGATGGCCACTCCAATACCTTGACATTGTTGTCCTTAAGCCATTTTGCCACAACTTTGGAAGTATGCTTGACGTCATTGTCCATTTGGAAGAACCATTTGCGACCAAGCTTTAACTTCCTGACTTATGTGTTGAGATGTTGCTTCAATATATCCACATAATTTTCCTTCTTCATGATGCCATCTATTTTGTGAAGTGCACCAGTCCCTCCTGCAGCAAAGCATCCCCACAACATGATGATGCCACCCCCGTGCTTCACGGTTAGGATGGTGTTCTTCGTCTTGCAAGCCTCCCCCTTTTTCCTCCAAACATAACGATGGTCATTATGGCCAAACAGTTCTATTTTTGTTTCTCCAAAAAGAACGATCTTTGTCCCCATGTAAACCGTAGTCTGGCTTTTTTATGGGAGTTTTGGAGCAGTGGCTTCTTCCTTGCTGAGCGGCCTTTGAGGTTATGTCGATATAGGACTCGTTTTACTGTGGATATAGATACTTTTGTACCTGTTTCCTCCATCTTCACAAGGTCCTTTGCTGCTGTTCTGGGATTGATTTGCACCAAAGTACTTTCATCTCTAGGAGACAGAACGCGTCTCCTTCCTGAGCGGTATGATGGCTGCGTGGTCCAATGGTGTTTCTACTTGCGTACTATTGTTTGTACAGATGAACGTGGTACCTTCAGACGTTTGGAAATTGATCCCAATTGATCCTTGTGGAGGTATAAAAAAAATATTTCTGAGGTCTTGGCTGATTTCTTTTCATTTTCCCACGATGTCGAGCAAAGAGGCACTGAGTTTGAAGGTAGGCCTTGAAATAAATCCACAGGTACACCTCCGATTGACTCAAATGATGTCAATTAGTCTATCAGAAGCTTCTAAAGCCATGACATCATTTTCTGGAATTTTCCAAGCTGTTTATAGGCAGAGTCAACTTAGTGTATGTAAACTTCTGACCCACTGGAATTATAAGTGAAATAATCTGTCTGTAAACAATTGTTGTAAGAATTACATGTGTCATGCACAACGTAGATGTCCTAAACGACTTGCCAAAACTATAGTTTGTTAACATGAGATCTGTGGAGTGGTTGAAAAATGAGTTTTAATGCCTTCAACCTAAGTGTATGTAAACTTCTGACTTCAACTGTATGTAGAAACAGAGAGGATTGACTGGTAAACACACCAAAGCAAAGATGGAAGACACAGAAGGAGAGATGGAGAGAGAGACAGAGATGAAAGGAATGCAAAGCAGATGGAAGTTAGACAGTCAGTTCCTCTTCAGTGTTTGTGGATGAGAGGGGACCTGTAACTGGGAGAAAACAAAGGCCTCCATCTTACTGCAATGCTGTGTGAAAGTAGACAAGAATAACACACACACAGATTGCTGTTATTCACACCACCCTCCTATCAATTAGAGGACAGAGAGTATAGGGGAGCATCACAAAAAGAGAGATGTGAGAGGGAAAGGAAAGCAAACCCCAGCTCAGCACACTTCTGCTTTAATCACTTTTCTCTACTCAGACTTCTCTCTCACCCTTCCTTTGTCTTTCTTCTCCACCACTATCCTGTCTCTCTTCATATCCTGTCTCTGCATATCCTGTCTCTCTGCATCTTTATTACTAACCTCCTTCTCTCTTCCCCTGTGTCCTCCATCTCCCTCACCTCTCCCTCCCTCCTCACTCCCTCCCTCCCTCCCTCCCTACCCCTTCCCTCCCTCCTCGCCTCTCCCTCCCTCCCTCCCTCCTCGCCTCTCCCTCCTTCCCTCCCTCCCTGATTTAGAAGAGATCATACCATATATCAGCTGCTATTATTCCCTTCAAATGGCTTAATCTGATTTCCTCATTTCAATCCCTGGATTCAGATTGATAGCTGTTCCCTGTGGGAGTGAGACATACTGTATGCTAGTCTTAGCCTGCTAAGCAACTCAATAATCAGGCTTTGTTCCCCCTGTTTTCCCCTTCTCCCTCACACATTATTTACCTCTGTCTTTACTGTAGCTCCTTCTGTCTTTCCATTTTCCTGCCCTCCCTCCCTCCCTCCCTCCCTCCCTCCCTCCCTCCCTCCCTCCCTCCCTCCCTCCCTCCTCGCCTCTCCCTCCCTCCCTCCCTCCCTACCCCTCCCCCCCTCTATCTACAGGCTGATTTAGAAGAGATCTTACCATACATCAGCTGCTAAAGGAGCCATCTGGAGCATGCTGTGTGTTCCTGAGACACCACCAGCCCTCAGTATAACTGACGACTGATCCAGGCCCATCAATATGCAAATCCTATGCTAAATGACACACATTTTTTTCATTTTAGTCATTTAGCAGACGCTCTTATCCAGAGCAACTTACAGTTAGTGCATCCACTTTAAGATAGCTAGTTGGGACAACCAGTGCTTGACTTGGGCCAGAGCTGTCCGGATCTCCGTACCTGTACTTACATTTTTGGAGAATTGCGTACCGGCTCCTCTTTAAAAACAAAGGAGCCTATTTCTGGCCCTGATTCACACACCGAGGCAAAGCTTGATCAAAGCGGAATGAAGGTGGGATATTCACTGAATAGCAATGTAGAGTGGCGAATCATTTCCTGATTCCAAGTTTATTTCACTGCTAGTCTGTGAATCTGTGAGTGACAGTATGCTGTTTGAGATTGCGCAGATTGAAAATGTTAATATTGTTGGTTGTTGTTAATGTAATTAATGAAAACACACTGTTATATATGATCAATATTAAAACAAATGACATATGAGCCATTATTGGAATGACCCTACAGTGCATGTCTGTGGTGCTGCGTGTGTGCCAGTGCGAGTGGGCCGTTGCCCATGGAGACAGAGCACAACGTTTCAGCAGCAGGTATTATAATAATAACAGACAGACTAACTAGATCACCAATTCAACACATAACTTGTAGCAGTCATCTCGCCAGTTAACTATAGCTAGCTAAGCATTCATTTCGTTGTTGCCTTTCCATCAACACTGTAGAGCCTAAATAAATCTCCTCTGTTGGAAAGCTGGGATTCCCCACTATTAAACATTGTAATTGCAACAACGTAAAAAATATTATAAGAATAGCCTAAATGACAAATAACTTACTGTGCATAGATCTCCCCCGAAACATGAATATTTGAGCCTCATATATAAACATGACTCCTCCTTCTCTCCTCTTCCCCGTGTCCTCCATCTCCCTCCCTCCCTCCCTCCCTCCCTCTTTCCTTCTCTCCTCTTCCCCGTGTCCTCCATCCCCCGTGTCCTCGACCCCCCCCCCCCCTCCTGATTCTAATTTAGATGAGTGCAGGACTAATATCCCACACAGACACTCCACTAGTGTATCAGTGGTTTAGTAGGACACCTCCATCACCAAGAGACTCAGGTGGTCTCTGTATCAACCTGCTGCTGGCTGGGTTTGTGTGTACAGCACAACACAATAGAATTACACTTTATTCATCCCCACCAGGCAAATGCAAATAGCTGCCACTGCAGCAGCTGAAACAAGGACATGCATTCTTATCCTCGTCTGAGTGTGTGTGTGTGTGTGTGTGTGTGTGTGTGTGTGTGTGTGTGTGTGTGTGTGTGTGTGTGTGTGTGTGTGTGTGTGTGTGTGTCGTGCACACACTCATATTAGAAGATTGTGTGTGTGTGTTCGGCCATATGTGGTTTTCATTCCTTCTACTTAAAACTTGTATTTTTTACTTCACAGCTGAGCTGGCTACAGATGGGGCATTCAAAGCACATCCTAATTCCTGTCACAGTGACAGTTCCTCTGGGTCAGGCTGGGGTCAAAGGCCAGGAGGCATGACTAAGGATCTGCTCCATTTAATACACTCAATACAAGGACATTATACACACAAAAACATCCCCTTTCCCCCGCAGTGGCCTTTCACAGAGATGTGTGTCATGCATAATTAAGTTATTAAACGTTTAGAATGCATTCATACGAAGAGCTACAACACAGGTCATAGACACTATTTAGAGGTTTATATGGGTCACTGCATATGGAGTTGCAGTGTTCTGATTGGTTCTAGTGTGCTGCCGGAATTTTCCATTTGCTCACAGATGTACCTACAGTGGGGAGAACAAGTATTTGATACACTGCCGATTTTGCAGGTTTTCCCACTTACAAAGCATGTAGAAGTCTGTAATTTTTATCATAGGTACTCTTCAACTGTGAGTGACGGAATCTAAAACAAAAATCCAGAAAATCACATTGTATGATTTTTAAGTAATTAATTTGCATTTTATTGCATGACATAAGTATTTGATACATCAGAAAAGTAGAACTTAATATTTGGTACAGAAACCTTTGTTTGCATTTACAGAGATCATACGTTTCCTGTAGTTCTTGACCAGGTTTGCACACACTGCAGCAGGGATTTTGGCCCACTCCTCCATACAGACCTTCTCCAGATCCTTCAGGTTTCGGGGCTGTCGCTGGGCAATACGGACTTTCAGCTCCCTCCAAAGATTTTCTATTGGGTTCAGGTCTGGAGACTGGCTAGGCCACTCCAGGACCTTGAGATGCTTCTTACGGAGCCACTCCTTAGTTGCCCTGGCTGTGTGTTTCGGGTCGTTGTCATGCTGGAAGACCCAGCCACGACCCATCTTCAATGCTCTTAATGAGGGAAGGAGGTTGTTGGCCAAGATCTCGTGATACATGGCCAACAAACACCGTGAGTGGAGTTTAGACCAAAAAGCTCAATTTTTGTCTCATCAGACCACATGACCTTCTCCCATTCCTCCTCTGGATCATCCAGATGGTCATTGGCAAACTTCAGACGGGCCTGGACATGCGCTGGCTTGAGCAGGGGGACCTTGCGTGCGCTGCAGGATTTTAATCCATGACGGCGTAGTGTGTTACTAATGGTTTTCTTTGAGACTGTGGTCCCAGCTCTCTTCAGGTCATTGACCAGGTCCTGCCGTGTAGTTCTGGGCTGATCCCTCACCTTCCTCATGATCATTGATGCCCCACGAGGTGAGATCTTGCATGGTGCCCCAGACCGAGGTAGATTGACCGTCATCTTGAACTTCTTCCGTTTTCTAATAATTGCGCCAACAGTTGTTGCCTTCTCACCAAGCTGCTTGCCTATTGTCCTGTAGCCCATCCCAGCCTTGTGCAGGTCTACAATTTTATCCCTGATGCTCTCTGGTCTTGGCCATTGTGGAGAGGTTGGAGTCTGTTTGATTGAGTGTGTGGACAGGTGTCTTTTATACAGGTAACGAGTTCAAACAGGTGCAGTTAATACAGGTAATGAGTGGAGAACAGGAGGGCTTCTTAAAGAAAAACTAACAGGTCTGTGAGAGCCGGAATTCTTACTGGTTGGTAGGTGATCAAAAACTTATGTCATGCAATAAAATGCAAATTAATTATTTAAAAATCATACAATGTGATTTTCTGCATTTTTGTTTTAGAGTGTACCTATGATAAAAATTACAGACCTCTACATGCTTTGTAAGTAGAAAAACCTGCAAAATCGGCAGTGTATCAAATACTTGTTCTCCCCACTGTATGTGCTGTATGTGCCATTCAGCTAGATAGAGTTACCACCGAGGATAATGATGATGGGAGCGCCGTGGCGTGAAGATACACAAGCAACTCTTTACAGCAGCAGTTAGTATGTTTTAAATATAGAGCGAGATATTTGTTATCCCCCAGGCTTTTGAAAATGAACAGCTCCTGCTTCATCACATAATCCCGGCATATTACAAAGAGAGAAATGTAATTAGGAACATAATGTGGAGCGTGGAAGTGAGGGATTAAAGGTTCCTCTGTCTCATTAGTGTCACGTCATTTCTCCCCCAGTGCCTGGACCTCCGCGTGTGAACACCAGGAGAATGGAGAGACTGTGACTGCAGGGTGTGGAGCTTGGTGTGTGAACACCAGGAGAATGGAGAGACTGTGACTGCAGGGTGTGGAGCTTGGTGTGTGAACACCAGGAGAATGGAGAGACTGTGACTGCAGGGTGTGGAGCTTGGTGTGTGAACACCAGGAGAATGGAGAGACTGTGACTGCAGGGTGTGGAGCTTGGTATGTGAACACCAGGAGAATGGAGAGACTGTGACTGCAGGGTGTGGAGCTTGGTATGTGAACACCAGGAGAATGGAGAGACTGTGACTGCAGGGTGTGGAGCTTGGTGTGTGAACACCAGGAGAATGGAGAGACTGTGACTGCAGGGTGTGGAGTTTGGTGTGTGGGTGTGTTTAACTACACTCAGCCATCTTTCTCTCTCTATCGCTACTTTAAACACTGTCTTTGTCACATCAGCACTGGTTGAAATATAATCTGGATGGGAGCAGAGGCTGAAATATCTCCCCGGCAAAGCAGGCAATAACTCACATAGAAATGTTAGTTCATTTTTCAGCATGAAAGGGAGAGATAGAGAGAGCGATTGAGAGTGAGTGAGAGAAATTGAGTTGGTGACTAAGAAAGAGAGGAAAACCGCTAAATAATTCTGTGTATATTTGAATAGGGCTTTTGTTTTGTTTTACAGAAACCAGAAACCCATGCAGTTTGGATCCCCCCAACCCCCCTTTTTGGCAGAGTCTCAAAGCACCATGAGTATGTTGTTCTTTGCCTGTGTTTTTTAAATCGAAACCAATAGCCATGTTAACAAACACAACAGTAAACCCTCATGTTGAATGGTGGTTAGGAACCAAGAAGTCTTCCTCCCATGAAAGACCTGCTTCTGTTTGTTATTATAGGCTGGCCAATGAGATTATATTTTCTTTCAACTACTGAGGGCTCTTGCTCTCAAAGACCTCATGGCTTGTCCTCCTCTCCATCCCTCCACCACCACCACGCCTTCTGCCCCTCCCTCCACAGGTGAGACCTCAAGGCTTGTCCTCCCTCACCACCACCACCACCACCCCGCCTTCTGGCCCTCCCTTTACAGGTGTATTCCACATATCTCTGGCATCCTGTGCACATCCTCAGCGTTTAATTGCTTTTCCCTTGGCCCTGAAGAGAGGATAATGACACTATGATGACAGCTTTCATTGGCATTTCGCCCGCTCACCAGTTGGTATTTGTGTGTTAATGTCAGTTTCCCTGTTTGAAGCCACCATGCTGCAGTACATTTGCATTCCCAATAAGCTGTATGATCTGGGGTTTGTGTGTGTTTGTGAGTGCGTGTTTTTGTGTGTGTGTTGCGTGTGTGCCTGCATGTGTGTGTGTGTTCATGATCCCTGCAGAGCGTAAGTCCATGAGGGAGATATATGGAGTTCTCAGAAAGTGGCTACCTCTTTCAGAGTAGTGACACAGATTGGGTTGTGGAGCTCTAGGTTATTAAATTCAGTTTCTGGGAACTGCATTTTATTTCCTGCGAACACTATTTTTCCGACTGCTCCAGTGTCTATCTGTTTGTTGGTAGCTTTGTATTGTCAGTTATAGGCTGCTCAAAGGCTTCTCTCTGTGTTGATAACATGTTGCTATCTACTAATTATCTTCTCGTTCTCCTCCCTCTTGAGTTACTGGGATTCACATCAAGTGACACAGATTAACAAAGATTATTTGAGGGAAGGAGACTGAAAGCTTTTGAAATTAAATATTTCTAGATTTTTTGCAGCAGTAGTAGTGGCAATGGTAGTTGTTGTACAATAGTGGTGTTATTAGTAGGTAGGTAGTCACAGTCATGTAATTAGTAGATAGTCACAGTCATGTAATTAGTAGATAGTCACAGTCATGTCAATAGTAGATAGTCACAGTCATGTCATTAGTAGATAGTCACAGTCATGTCATTAGTAGATAGTCACTGTCATGTCAATAGTAGATAGTCACTGTCATGTCAATAGTAGATAGTCACAGTCATGTCATTAGTAGATAGTCACTGTCATGTCAATAGTAGATAGTCACTGTCATGTCAATAGTAGATAGTCACAGTCATGTCAATAGTAGGTAGTCACAGTCATGTAATTAGTAGATAGTCACAGTCATGTCATTAGTACATAGTCACTGTCATGTCAATAGTAGGTAGTCACAGTCATGTCATTAGTAGATAGTCATGTCATTAGTAGATAGTAATGTCATGTCAATAGTAGGTAGTCACAGTCATGTAATTAGTAGGTAGTCACAGTCATGTCATTAGTAGATAGTCACAGTCATGTCATTAGTAGATAGTCACTGTCATGTCAATAGTAGGTAGTCACAGTCATGTCATTAGTAGATAGTCACAGTCATGTAATTAGTAGGTAGTCACAGTCATGTCATTAGTAGATAGTCACTGTCATGTCAATAGTAGATAGTCACAGTCATGTCAATAGTAGATAGTCACTGTCATGTCAATAGTAGATAGTCACTGTCATGTCAATAGTAGATAGTCACAGTCATGTCAATAGTAGATAGTCACTGTCATGTCATTAGTAGATAGTCACTGTCATGTCAATAGTAGGTAGTCACAGTCATGTCATTAGTAGATAGTCACAGTCATGTCATTAGTAGATAGTCACTGTCATGTCAATAGTAGATAGTCACAGTCATGTCATTAGTAGATAGTCACTGTCATGTCAATAGTAGGTAGTCACAGTCATGTCATTAGTAGATAGTCACAGTCATGTCATTAGTAGATAGTCACTGTCATGTCAATAGTAGGTAGTCACAGTCATGTAATTAGTAGATAGTCACTGTCATGTCAATAGTAGGTAGTCACAGTCATGTCATTAGTAGATAGTCACAGTCATGTCATTAGTAGATAGTCACAGTCATGTCATTAGTAGGTAGTCACAGTCATGTCATTAGTAGGTAGTCACAGTCATGTAATTAGTAGGTAGTCACAGTCATGTAATTAGTAGATAGTCACAGTCATGTAATTAGTAGATAGTCACAGTCATGTAATTAGTAGATAGTCACAGTCATGTAATTAGTAGATAGTCACAGTCATGTAATTAGTAGATAGTCACAGTCATGTAATTAGTAGGTAATCACAGTCATGTAATTAGTAGGTAGTCACAGTCATGTCATTAGTAGATAGTCACAGTCATGTAATTAGTAGGTAGTCACAGTCATGTAATTAGTAGATAGTCACAGTCATGTAATTAGTAGACAGTCACAGTCATGTAATTAGTAGATAGTCACAGTCATGTAATTAGTAGATAGTCACAGTCATGTAATTAGTAGGTAGTCACAGTCATGTAATTAGTAGATAGTCACAGTCATGTAATTAGTAGATAGTCACAGTCATGTAATTAGTAGGTAGTCACAGTCATGTAATTAGTAGATAGTCACAGTCATGTAATTAGTAGGTAGTCACAGTCGTGTCATTAGTAGATAGTCACAGTCATGTCAATAGTAGATAGTCACTGTCATGTCATTAGTAGATAGTCACAGTCATGTCATTAGTAGATAGTCACTGTCATGTCAATAGTAGATAGTCACAGTCATGTCAATAGTAGATAGTCACAGTCATGTCATTAGTAGATAGTCACAGTCATGTCAATAGTAGATAGTCACAGTCATGTCAATAGTAGATAGTCACAGTCATGTCAATAGTAGATAGTCACAGTCATGTCATTAGTAGATAGTCACAGTCATGTCATTAGTAGATAGTCATGTCATTAGTAGATAGTAATGTCATGTCAATAGTAGGTAGTCACAGTCATGTAATTAGTAGGTAGTCACAGTCATGTCATTAGTAGATAGTCACAGTCATGTCATTAGTAGATAGTCACTGTCATGTCAATAGTAGGTAGTCACAGTCATGTCATTAGTAGATAGTCACAGTCATGTAATTAGTAGGTAGTCACAGTCATGTCATTAGTAGATAGTCACTGTCATGTCAATAGTAGATAGTCACAGTCATGTCAATAGTAGATAGTCACTGTCATGTCAATAGTAGATAGTCACTGTCATGTCAATAGTAGATAGTCACAGTCATGTCAATAGTAGATAGTCACTGTCATGTCATTAGTAGATAGTCACTGTCATGTCAATAGTAGGTAGTCACAGTCATGTCATTAGTAGATAGTCACAGTCATGTCATTAGTAGATAGTCACTGTCATGTCAATAGTAGATAGTCACAGTCATGTCATTAGTAGATAGTCACTGTCATGTCAATAGTAGGTAGTCACAGTCATGTCATTAGTAGATAGTCACAGTCATGTCATTAGTAGATAGTCACTGTCATGTCAATAGTAGGTAGTCACAGTCATGTAATTAGTAGATAGTCACTGTCATGTCAATAGTAGGTAGTCACAGTCATGTCATTAGTAGATAGTCACAGTCATGTCATTAGTAGATAGTCACAGTCATGTCATTAGTAGGTAGTCACAGTCATGTCATTAGTAGGTAGTCACAGTCATGTAATTAGTAGGTAGTCACAGTCATGTAATTAGTAGATAGTCACAGTCATGTAATTAGTAGATAGTCACAGTCATGTAATTAGTAGATAGTCACAGTCATGTAATTAGTAGATAGTCACAGTCATGTAATTAGTAGATAGTCACAGTCATGTAATTAGTAGGTAATCACAGTCATGTAATTAGTAGGTAGTCACAGTCATGTCATTAGTAGATAGTCACAGTCATGTAATTAGTAGGTAGTCACAGTCATGTAATTAGTAGATAGTCACAGTCATGTAATTAGTAGACAGTCACAGTCATGTAATTAGTAGATAGTCACAGTCATGTAATTAGTAGATAGTCACAGTCATGTAATTAGTAGGTAGTCACAGTCATGTAATTAGTAGATAGTCACAGTCATGTAATTAGTAGATAGTCACAGTCATGTAATTAGTAGGTAGTCACAGTCATGTAATTAGTAGATAGTCACAGTCATGTAATTAGTAGGTAGTCACAGTCGTGTCATTAGTAGATAGTCACAGTCATGTCAATAGTAGATAGTCACTGTCATGTCATTAGTAGATAGTCACAGTCATGTCATTAGTAGATAGTCACTGTCATGTCAATAGTAGATAGTCACAGTCATGTCAATAGTAGATAGTCACAGTCATGTCATTAGTAGATAGTCACAGTCATGTCAATAGTAGATAGTCACAGTCATGTCAATAGTAGATAGTCACAGTCATGTCAATAGTAGATAGTCACAGTCATGTCATTAGTAGATAGTCACAGTCATGTAATTAGTAGGTAGTCACAGTCATGTCATTAGTAGATAGTCACAGTCATGTCATTAGTAGGTAGTCACAGTCATGTAATTAGTAGGTAGTCACAGTCATGTAATTAGTAGATAGTCACAGTCATGTCATTAGTAGATAGTCACAGTCATGTCATTAGTAGGTAGTCACAGTCATGTAATTAGTAGGTAGTCACAGTCATGTAATTAGTAGATAGTCACAGTCATGTAATTAGTAGATAGTCACAGTCATGTCAATAGTAGGTAGTCACAGTCATGTCAATAGTAGGTAGTCACAGTCATGTCATTAGTAGATAGTCTCAGTCATGTCAATAGTAGGTAGTCACAGTCATGTCTTAGTAGATAGTCACAGTCATGTAATTAGTAGGTAGTCACAGTCGTGTCATTAGTAGATAGTCACTGTCATGTGTGAGGTAACTTAACTGTAGTAGCATACAGTAGTCATAATCATGTGTTAAAATACAAGTCACTGTGTGTTTTGTCCTCTCCAGCTCCTCCTCCCCTGTCTGACATCACCAGTCTGTGATGAATAATGTGCTAGTAAAGGCGAACCATCTTCTCTCATTAGCACGTTTAGCCATGCATATGGCTGCAAACAGTAAACAGTAAAACTATTAATGATTCATGAATCTGAGGATAATTGCTGGAGCTGTCAGGGTCATTAGTACTCCTCGGGCCTGTCTCATTACCAGCTTGCAGAGCACATTCACTGCTGGGCTCGGATCATCTTTCACTGCTGGGTTCGGATCATCTCTCTCCTCTCTCTCTCTCTCTCTCTCCGCTCTGTCTCTCAAAAATCTCACTTGTCCACTTTTATTTCTTTTGATCAAATTTTTCCGTTTGGTCAGCAGGTTTAGAAGACGCTTGCACCAGGAAAAACATTTGATCAGGGTGAAGAAAACAGTATATAAGGTGTGACCTGAAGTCCCGAATGGTGGTTTTCTTTTCAAACAATAGAGTAGCCTTTTTACAGACTAGTTTCTAATTATAAGACCAAAAAGAGTATTACTCTTCTCAGTTCATTATGAGTACATTAAAGTGGCAATCAGCAGTAGAAACAACAACAAAGGGTTCTCCCCTCCCCTGTTTCAGTTAAAATCTGAGGAATGGGGCTGAAGAAAGGTAGCCAGAGAGATGGATGCAAGGACTGACCATCCATGATATTCCTGCATAATTGATAGATAGGTACTTTATTGATCCCAGAGGGGACATTTCTTTGTCAAGCAGCTACAACAAAAACACAGGTGCAAAATGCCAGAACGAAAGTACTGTACACAAAAGACAGATACATGATACATAGAGCGGCAGTATGAAAAGGTATAGGAATACAAACAGTCTGACTGGTGTAGTTCCTCCAGGCCGTGACTTTGTCTTCTGAACAATGCACAACGATTTGATAATTTAATAAGGCCTCCAGTCTGGAGCCTTGTTGCTATACAGGACATATGCAAAATGGAAAATGTCAGGTGACCTTTCACAAGGTCAAATACATAAACTGGCTTTCTGCTTTTTAGATTGTATTTATACATTAATACCACTGAGAAATTGCCATACTGTCTCCATGCAAACGTCTTTGGTAACAAAGATGTCAAAAAACATTCAGCTTGCATCTTCTCTCCAAAACCATTGACATACTGCTTATTCATGCCCTGTTCTCTCCTCAGTTACTGTCGGTCTGTGAAGGCTGTTTGCCATAGTGATGCTAGTTGGCTCATAGTGAAGTCAGAGGGGAGGCAATTAGCTCAAACAAGAGGTGCTTGATGCCTGTCAGGACTCAAACTAACTATTATTCCCTTCTTCTGCTGAGGAATACATGCTAAGTGCTCCCTCAGCGTCCGTCTGTCTGCCAGGTGCTCCCTCAGCGTCCGTCTGTCTACCAGGTGCTCCCTCAGCTTCTGTCTGTCCGTCTGTCTACCAGGTGCTCTCTCAGCTTCAGTCTGTCCGTCTGTCTGCCAGGTGCTTCCTCAGCGTCCGTCTGTCTACCAGGTGCTCCCTCAGCCTCAGTCTGTCCGTCTGTCTACCAGGTGCTCCCTCAGCTTCTGTCTGTCCGTCTGTCTACCAGGTGCTCCCTCAGCTTCTGTCTGTCCGTCTGTCTGCCAGGTGCTCCCTCAGCTTCAGTCTGTCCGTCTGTCTGCCAGGTGCTCCCTCAGCTTCTGTCTGTCCGTCTGTCTACCAGGTGCTCCCTCAGCTTCTGTCTGTCCGTCTGTCTACCAGGTGCTCCCTCAACTACAGTCTGTCCGTCTGTCTGCCAGGTGCTCCCTCAGCTTCAGTCTGTCCGTCTGTCTGCCAGGTGCTCCCTCAGCTTCAGTCTGTCCGTCTGTCTGCCAGGTGCTCCCTCAGCTTCAGTCTGTCCGTCTGTCTGCCAGGTGCTCCCTCAGCTTCAGTCTGTCCGTCTGTCTGCCAGGTGCTCCCTCAGCTTCAGTCTGTCCGTCTGTCTGCCAGGTGCTCCCTCAGCTTCTGTCTGTCCGTCTGTCTTTCCTAATCTCTTCCTCTGTCTTTCTCTTCCCCTGTCTCCTCCGGCCTCTCTGGTTCTCTGGCCAGTAGCCACAGTGGAAATTAATATTGAACTAGCTTCCTGGCACTCTATGGAGATTCTAGGTCTGCTTCCTGAATTTATCGGCTGTTTTTAGAAATTGATTTTCCCAGCTATAGTTGTAGTGCTAGTCCCTGATGAAGGCAAGGGCTCACATTGACTGAGATAAGCATAGACTAACTTACATAGTCTGTCTCACACACTCAGGAATACACTCACAGCTCAATGTACCCCAAGAATAGTTTACGTTACATTACAGTAATACCAAGCACGTGAGAAGACATGGTTACACACTATTAGTAACGCCCAGCCTCAGTCTTCCAAGCACACTCTATAGACAGAGACAGGGATGGGCGTGCTTGCACAGCTTCTTATCACACTGTCCGCGGGAAACCGCAGGGTGTATGTGACGAATCTAGTGCAGTAGTGCCTAAGTAGAGGTAAGTTGCATTCCCACCTTACCACGTCCTTGCATACTCTCGCTTACAGCTCGCTGCTGCCGGCTAGCCCTTATGGTGAATTGGGGAGCAGCTTCCAGCACAGACTGAGACATACAACCATGCCTGAACCCTCCAACACAGACTGAGACATACAACCATGCCTGAACCAGCCAACACAGACTGAGACATACAACCATGCCTGAACCAGCCAACACAGACTGAGACATACAACCATGCCTGAACCCTCCAACACAGACTGAGACATACAACCATGCCTGAACCCTCCTACACAGACTGAGACATACAACCATGCCTGAACCCACCAACACAGACTGAGACATACAACCATGCCTGAACCCTCCAACACAGACTGAGACATACAACCATGCCTGAACCCGCCAACACAGACTGAGACATACAACCATGCCTGAACCCTCCAACACAGACTGAGACATACAACCATGCCTGAACCCTCCAACACACATGGAGACATACAACCATGCCTGCCCCCACCAATACAGACTGAGACATACAACCATGCCTGAACCCACCAACACAGACTGAGACATACAACCATGCCTGAACCCTCCAACACAGACTGAGACATACAACCATGCCTGAACCCGCCAACACAGACTGAGACATACAACCATGCCTGAACCCTCCAACACAGACTGAGACATACAACCATGCCTGAACCCTCCAACACACATGGAGACATACAACCATGCCTGCCCCCACCAATACAGACTGAGACATACAACCATGCCTGAACCCACCAACACTGCCTGAGACATACAACCATGCCTGAACCCACCAACACAGACTGAGACATACAACCATGCCTGAACCCACCAACACTGACTGAGACATACAACCATGCCTGAACCCACCAACACAGACTGAGACATACAACCATGCCTGCCCCCGCCAACACAGACTGAGACATACAACCATGCCTTAACCCTCCAACACAGACTGAGACATACAACCATGCCTGAACCCTCCAACACAGACTGAGACATACAAACATGCCTGAACCCTTCAACACAGACTGAGACATACAACCATGCTTGAACACACCAACACAGACTGAGACATACAACCATGCCTGAACCCACCAACACAGACTGAGACATACAACCATGCCTGCCCCCGCCAACACAGACTGAGACATACAACCATGCCTGCCCCCGCCAACACAGACTGAGACATACAACCATGCCTTAACCCTCCAACACAGACTGAGACATACAACCATGCCTGAACCCTCCAACACAGACTGAGACATACAACCATGCCTGAACCCTCCAACACAGACTGAGACATACAAACATGCCTGAACCCTTCAACACAGACTGAGACATACAACCATGCCTGAACCCTCCAACACAGACTGAGACATACAACCATGCCTGAACCCACCAACACAGACTGAGACATACAACCATGCCTGAACCCTCCAACACAGGCTGAGACATACAACCATGCCTGAACCCTCCAACACAGACTGACATAAAACCATGCCTGAACCCTCCAACACAGGCTGAGACATACAACCATGCCTGAACCCTCCAACACAGACTGACATACAACCATGCCTTAACCCTCCAACACAGACTGAGAATACAACCATGCCTGAACCCTCCAACACAGACTGAGACATACAACCATGCCTGAACCCTCCAACACAGACTGAGACATACAACCATGCCTGCCCCCGCCAACACATACTGAGACATACAACCATGCCTTAACCCCTCCAACACAGACTGAGACATACAACCATGCCTGAACCCTCCAACACAGACTGAGACATACAACCATGCCTGAACCCACCAACACTGACTGAGACATACAACCATGCCTTAACCCTCCAACACAGACTGAGACATACAACCATGCCTGAACCCACCAACATAGACTGAGACATACAACCATGCCTGCCCCCGCCAACACAGACTGAGACATACAACCATGTCTTAACCCCGCCAACACAGACTGACATACAACCATGCCTGCCCCCGCCAACACAGACTGAGACATACAACCATGCCTGAACCCAACACAGACAGAGACATACAACCATGCCTGAACCCTCCAACACAGGCTGAGACATACAACCATGCCTGAACCCGCCAACACAGACTGAGACATACAACCATGCCTGAACCCTCCAACACAGACTGAGACATGCAACCATGCCTGAACCCTCCAACACAGACTGAGACATACAACCATGCCTGAACCCTCCAACAAAGACTGCTGATGCCCACCTGCAATAAAGTTTGTGGATCTCGGATTGGACTCTACAGTCTCTACAGTTAATTCCGCCTTTCTCTTAATTGACTGAAATACTTTTCCTTAAAACTCGACAAACCAACACATTCTCACTGACTGCAGTTTTTCTGTACAAGTCTGTTATTGATATGTGGAGTGCGGTGATCTCATTAAATGAGATTCTGTTGCAGTCAGATCAGTTAGCAGCAGCAGTACATGTGAGAGGCTGAGCCCTAGTCCACTGACACCAGGATGTGTTAGTATTGACTACCTGCCTGCCTGGTCTGCATGGCGAGGTAGCCTATCAATAGCTCTAATTGACAGTAGAGGAGTGGAGATGAGAAATTGGGTCCTACACTGGAAGAAGTGAGATGTGATTGAGATCGATAGCATCGTCTCTGTCTGAGCATCGATAAGAGCCACAGAGAGCAGGGCTCATGCAGTCAGAGGCTGCCTTAAGCAACATTTTGTTAGGGTGGCCCCCTACCTTTTCGGGCAAAATATTTTAGCGGCCCACCCCCTTGACAGAGATACATTTAGATGTAGAGTTAATTTCCTGCAATTCTACCCATTTTGCCCTGACTTATGGCATGTTAATATGATATCTGAGTAAGAGTAACTTACAAAATCTGTAATTCGACCATGATTACTACACGTTTAGATAGCTGTCTTAGCAATGGGCTGATTGAGTGACTGTCAGTAACTGACATTACAAGAGAAAAACTGCTGATTCACCTTGATTATTGTACTATTCTAACTCTCATCAGTTGAGACCCCGACTAAGTTCCTAAAAAAAATAGTCATATATATTTATATATACAGTATATATATTTATATTTTGGGGGAATGGATCTGCGGGCCTACAAAGTGGATGCAGCGACACATCAGTTGCCCATCCCTGATGTAGGACATCATGATGGGAAATGTCTATGAAAACAGAGGTAGAAAAGAGGAGAAGTAGAAAAAGATAGATCAACCAAACTAACCGTGTGAATGTGAAGCATTTTCCTCTCGCCCTAGAGCTGTGACTGGTGAAAGCTGTGTTTAATGCGGATGCTCCCCTGGTGAGATCATTGCCTATGTGTAGCCATTACTTCCTGTATCAGTGAGAACTAAACACTAAGATTTAACAGAAGGTAGTGATGTGCCTCCGTGTGGGCGCTCACACCTTGGATGGGTCTTAAATGGCACCCTATTCCGTATATATTGCACTACTTTTGAACGACAGCCCACAAAGCTCTGGTCGTGCACTAGGAAATAGGGTGCCATTTGGGATAGAGCCCTTAGTGGCTATACTGAATGTGTGAGGTAGGGAGGGAGGGATAAAAAGGTGTTAAATCTGTAATAGGGTATATTTGGATCCTTGCAGGTGCACATGGGAACAGCTACCAATGTGGCTTTTTCACACACTTGTGTGAATTAACTATTGCAGTGAAAATATCTCTCTGGAGCCATTTCTGACTTGAAAGACAACATGAAAAGGGGAAAAGAGAAGAAATAATCAAAGAGATGTCTGCCACCCCTCTGCTCACCTTCGTTCAATAGATAGAGACAGAAGACAGAGAGTTAGAGCAGGACCAATTCCATGAGGTCAGATGGTCAGACCCCTGTCAATGATTGGGCCACTTGATGGGTGGTTTCACAGCCTCACATGTATCTGGGAATACTCATCTCCCAGGACCCATTATATAGTGATAGATTTTTGAGGCATCGCTGCAGGTGTCTCACCCACACTGAGGTTCCTATCTCCCTCACTAACTTTAAGCATCAGCTGTCAAAGCTGCTTATCGATCACAGCACCTGTATGTAGCCCTTCTGTAAATAGCTCACACTACTACCTCATCCCCATATTTATTTTTTACTTCCACTCATTTTGCACTCCAGTATCTCTATTTTGCACATCATCATTTGCACATCCATCATTCCAGTGTTAATGCTAATCTGTCATTTATTTCACCACTATGGCCTATTTATTGTCCTACCTTCCTAACCTTACTGCATTTTGCACTACATTTGCACTCTGTATATAGATTTTCTATTGTGTTGACTGTACGTTTGTTTATTCTCATGTGTAACTCTGTGTTGTTGTTTTTGTTGCACTGCTTTGCTTTGTCTTGGCCAGGTCGCAGTTGTAAATGATAACTTGTTCTCAACTGGACTACCTGGTTAAATAAAGGTGAGATAAAAAAAAATAAACACTAACACGCACGAATGTAAACACACACACACACACACACACACACACACACACACACACACACACACACACACACACACACACACACACACACACACACACACACACACACACACACACACACACACACACACACACACACTTAAAACTGAGCACGCTGAGCATACTGATGGATTATTATGTGTCCCGTTAATTTTATCATAACGCCAGCAATATTGTTCTCCCCCCAGTCTGCTGAAAGGGCTTAATGGGAACTTCATTACTTTTTCACAGCATAAAAACTGCTGTCCACCAGGAAACGGCATCAAACACATGCTCTCTGACCATTTCCCTCTGCTCAGTGACCACATAGGTCCTCCAGGGGTTGATGATCAACACTCACAGTGGCGACCCGTTGTTTTGCATGTTATTTTGACATTAATACGTGTCACATATCAGTTTGCAAACAATGTTTAAAAAAAAAATGAAAAAAAAAATTTAGTTAATAAAGCTGCATACATAATGTTCTCTAGTTGCACTGTGATTGGCTCAGTGTTCTGTCACTCATGGAAACACTTCGTCACGGCAAAATCTACTGGGAGAGCTCGGAAATTCAAGCCCCTTGGGTGCTGCCATAGAGTTACATAAGAAGTCCCCATCCAAGAAGGCTAAAGGTCATTGGCCACATATAAAATTAAGTCAAATCACGTTATATCTACTGTAGCTTTGATTGGACTGATCCTGTCAACATCATACTTTTAAAATCTTAGCTAGCAAGCTACCAGTCATCATCATGAATCAAGTGGCAAATCCTTTTCAATCCTTGTCATATGAAGACAAATGATGTATTATAGATAATTGGTGCTCATCGGCTATTGGACATAAACATTACACAACAAGTTGGAAATCGCAAATTCAACAATGAGTGGTTTGGAAGGAATCAGTGGCTAACTGCAAGCATTGCAAAGCAATCACACTACATTTCAGTTGAATGCATTCATTTTCCCTTTTCCCTTTCCCTTATTAAGTGGAGTGGGTGTGTGGTCCAAGTCTGGGTTTAAGGGTCTCTTTTCCAAGCTTAAAATGATAAACATTCAACATTGGCCATGCTGTCAATCCAGCATGACTTCTGCCGCTTTCAAAACAACTGGAAACTCAGAACTGGGAAAAAAAACTAGCTCCGACTGGGAAAATACGTTTTGAATGGTCACCCAACTCGAAATTCCAAGTTGGGAACTGGGACCTCTTTCTAGAGTTTCGACCTGAAGATCACCGACGTCATGATTCAACATTGTTTTTTTTCAGAGTTCCCAGTTGTCTTGAAAGCACCATAAATCCAGAGAATTACAGACTTTGATGACAAAGTTTGATGACAAAATTTGCTCACGAAGAACCACCATGCCACCTTCCTGTTCAAGTGAGCACAGCACAACAAGGTGAGTCCAAAACTGTCTTGTATGCTGCTGCATAAATTATGTAATATGCCAGGGAGATATGTATACTGTAGCTAAGAAAGTAATACTAAGTGTATGTTGTGTAGTAAGCTGTTAGTAGCCCATGTGCCTCACCCTAATAATTTGGTCCCTTTCCCCCTCATAATTTAGCCTACTGTTCTAACTTGGTGGTGAACATGTAGCCTATAGCCTGTTTTAGAGAAATGTCATCATCAAATATTGTAAGCTTTCATTGTGTGCTTATATGCCCCCTTTATTTATACTACGGTTCTGACTTGGTGTACAGGGAAAATATTGTAAGAACGGCCCATGTTCTGAATTCTATCGCTGTACATTTCAAATGGTTATATTGACTATGTACGTCCTAGCTTGCTCATTAATGTCTTAAATTACGGATTGCCTCTTATCCTTTTGTCGTCCCCTTATGCCATAATTTGTACATTTCAATTGTCAGTAGAAACCACATTTGTTTAAGCAAGTCAAAAATATCAGCTATGTTTTTTTAAAAGGCAGTAAATGAGGCTGAATGAACTGTTTCGCTGCCAGACAAGTCTCCGCTGACAGCCAGGTGTAACAGTGGTAAGGTGTTGGGACTTCTGTTGGGACTCTGCTGTTGGGACAGTTTTATGTAGGCCCTAACAGTTTGTGGGCACCGTTTGCCACCACTATAGTACAATTAATGTGTTGTTTGTGTAGTGGCATTACTGGCAAGCGTCTACATTTTTGGGGGGAGTTTGCCCCACCAAGATTTACATGCTAGAATCGCCACTGAATACTCAGGAGGCAGGACTGAGACTGGGCTTAGGTGTCATGCAGGAGAAGGGACTGGACAGAAAGCAGGGAGGTCGTTCCATTTGATCAAATGGGACCTAACCTGGACGACCCATGGGAGAGGTGCAGGGCTTGAAAGAGACTTTGATGCCACACCAGATAAAGGGTCAGTGACAAGGTGACAGTGACATGACAGTATACGGGAAATGGGGCTCCCGAGTGGCGCAGTGGTCTAAGGCACTGCATCTCAGTGCTAAAGGCATCACTACAGACCCTGGTTCGATCCCGGGCTGTATCACAACCGACCGTGATCGGGAGTCCCATAGGGCGGCGCGCAATTGGTCGTCCGGGTTTGGGGAGGCCGGGCTAGGCCGTCATTGTAAATAAGAATTTGTTCTTAACTGACTTGCCTAGTTAAATAAAGGTTTCTTTGTGGCTGTCCCTACAAAAACAAACAGCAGCCATTATGTTCTGGCCGCCTGCTTGGATGTGACAGCTTTGGGAGCGCTGAAGTAGTAGGTGATGAAAGCATTATAAAAATGGCAGCAGTCTTGGTGTTCATACACATGTGTGTTTGGTAGTCTGTGTGTGGAACTTGGAAGGTAGGTGATTTCCAAAATCCAGTGCTGGTTTTCCCCAGGCTTCATTGGCCTGTCAGCATAGATTACTGTGAAGTTGATGAGACTGGACAGAGGCACAACTACAGTGGGCCTTGAGAATGATGCGATTGGTTAGGGACTTGGGACATGTTTTTGTTCCAAGAAGGCAGCTAGAGACACCTGATTGGTCAAAAGAACACTCGTAGACACTGGTGAGGTTGATGTGATTGGGCAGTGGCAGAATCAGAGGTGATAATGAAATTGACATCGGTGGTCAGGGACAGACAAAACACTTTGGCCTAATACCACTGAAATGCTGCATTTGGTTGTTGATGCCATCCCTGAATAGTACCGTAACTATCGAAGTGGCTAAGAGCTGTGTTGTTTTCCATAGAGCCGCTTCTCATGTTAATCCACAGAGACAGATAACCAGAGAGAAATAAATATATGATCATATGACTTTAAATTATGGGTGCATCCATATTAATCAGTCAATGCCGGTTTTGAGGGATAAAAGTGAGTGTGCGGAAGAGAGGAAGAGAGAAATCATTATTTCAACTTAAGGATGTTTTGATTTAGCGTACATCAAGCAAGAACAGGGATGTTTACTTCCTCATCAGAAGGGCAGTTCAAGTGTCTGAGACCTCCTGGCTCTACTGTTTCTGTGAACAGCCTAGTTCCTGATCAGCCAGAGAGTCTCCCAAACCCCAGTCCTCTTCTCTTCATACCCACCTCTGTGTTATAGACTCATGATCAGAAGAGAGGGGGGGGGGGGGGGGCATAGATAGATAGATAGATAGATAGATAGATAGATAGATAGATAGGTACTTTATTGATCCCCCGGGGGGGAAATTTCATTGTCAAGCAGCTACAACAAAAACACACGGCAGGTGCAAAATGCAACAACGAAAGTACACAAAAGACAGATACACGGTACATGATACATAGAGCGGTAGTATGAAAAAGTATAGAAATACAAGATATCTGGAGTGCAAAAAAAAAGCTATAAAATGACATTGCATAGTATGAGTGGTTGGCTGAATATGTACACTATACATTGGTGGATGTTGGATGGTTAACTATACTATACAGGTCGATGGCAGAGAAATACTTCAGTAGCTAAAAATGCGTATGATATGAGCGAGGGTAATAATAGTTTACTTAATAGACAGACTGGGTAAATGAACAGGTAAGTGAAAATTTTGCATGGTTAAATTAACTGTACAGTTAGGTATACAGTTATATTAACAGATAAGTGAATACTTGCATGTTTACATAAACTGTACAGGTAAATGACAGGAAGAGATACTTTAATAGCTAAATGTGTGTATGATATCATTTGGGGTAATAATAGTAATTCCCTTAAAATACAGTCCTTAGTGCGCAGGGTTTAATTACAGACAACTGCACTTATTGCACATTCGATATACTAAAAGCAATGAGAAAAGGTGCAACTGGCAGGATACTAATATGCATTCCTGAGTGAATGCCTACGTCCAATAATTACTTACAATATTGCATGTGATATAATAATATAACAACTGTACATGAGTATGTATATACAGACCTGTATGAATAAATAGGTCCTGAGTGGATGAGTGCTGACGGACCAGAGTTACTCACGGATGGATGCATAATTGTTAAACTAGGTCCTAGCACCCCAACAGTTCCAGATCTATGTTGCCGACGGCACGGCACCCCGGTGAGGCATTATATAGTCTCATAGCCGCCGGCAGGAAGGACCTCCTGTAGCGCTCTCTGGCACACCGTGGTGGGATCAGTCTGTGACTGAAAGTGCTCCTCTGCGTCATAACCATAGCGTGCAGAGGGTGGGTGACGTTGTCCATGATGGCCAGCAGTTTGGCCAGGATCCGTCTCTCCGCCACCTCCTCTAGAGTGTCAAGGCTCATCCCCAGGACAGAGCTAGCCTTCCTGATCAGCTTATTTACCCGAGAAGCATCACCGGCTTTGATGTTTGCTCCCCAGCACACCACTGCAAAAAAAGATGGCACTGGCCACCACAGACTGGTAGAAGGTATGCAGTAGTTTACTGCACACGTTGAAGGACCTGAGCCTCCTCAGAAAGTAGAGTCGGCTCTGGCCCTCCATGTCATGCTGGAAGCCACTTCTTGATAACCAATCTTAATCACTGAGTTGAATAACAAATCGTTAAGATCTGCTGTACTGTGACACATGGGACATGTTTTTGTTAAATGTTGTATTGCTGTCCAGGATAGATGTATTATTTGTATTCTAGTACCAAACAATCTTCAAATACAAGTTGGTGAAATATGCTCTCTTGAGTTTGATTCTCTTGTTTCAATAATAGAACATTTGGCCATTGGCAGTATTGAGGCGTTTTCTAATGACGTTCTAACTGAGTGACATTTTAGCATTCAACACATGTAACATGCTGCTGCAAAGGCTCAATAATCAAACAGACAGAAGCAGAAGATGGCTTATCAGGCCAACTGCTGACAGACCACATTGTTGCACAGCCAGGCCGACACAGCTCTGCAACAGACCAATTGGTTATTGATCCAGTATGTGAAGATTTCCCTGGGAAAACACCCAAACTACTCACCGTTGTTAAGAGGAAACCATCTACAATACATAAACTGGAAATGGAACTAGTACATGAACAGTATGTACCAGGGTTTCACCAACCACAGGTGGGCCCCCATAACCTCTTGGGTGTTTGTTGGACACATTTTAGGTGTCTATAATCAGTCTTGTTGTGGACAAAGTGTCCAGAAATAAAGGAGAAGAGAAAGGGAAAAGATGGAAGAGGGTGACAAGAAGGTCACCCAATCAGTGGAGAAAAGTTAAACTTCCCCAGAATGAAGTGACATGCAGTGTTCTCCATCAGAGGTCACAGCTTGATTAAATAACTCTCTGTGTCTCTCTCTCTCTCTGTCTCTATTTCTCCCTGTCTCTCTCTGTCTCTGTCTCTGTCTCTCTCTCTCTCTCTCTCTCTCTCTCTCTCTCTCTCTCTCTCTCTCTCTCTCTCTCTCTCTCTCTCTCTCTCTCTCTCTGTCTCTCTCTCTCTGTCTCTCTCTCTCTCTGTCTCTCTCTCTCTCTGTCTCTGTCTCTGTCTCTGTCTCTATTTCTCTCTGTCTCTCTCTCTCTCTGTCTCTCTCTCTCTCTGTCTCTCTCTGTCTCTGTCTCTCTCTCTGTCTCTATTTCTCTCTGTCTCTCTCTCTCTCTCTCTCTCTCTCTCTCTCTGTCTCTCTCTCTCTGTCTCTCTCTGTCTCTCTCTCTCTCTCTCTCTCTCTCTCTCTCTCTCTCTCTCTCTCTCTCTCTCTCTCTCTCTCTCTCTCTGTCTCTCTCTCTCTGTCTCTCTCTCTCTCTGTCTCTCTCTCTGTCTCTCTCTCTCGCTCTATTTATCCATTGTTGTTCCTTGGGTAAATACTTGGTTGTGGAGTAAATGTAATTGATTTCATTGGCGGAGACTGAGACTCTATATGTCTTTGTGTTGGATGACTTTCAAAAGCAGACACGTTGTTCTATCCGAGCTGAGGATGACAGGCAGTCCAAGCTCTAGATTGAATGTTAGCCGCTGCTGCTACTTGCCAGCGCTTTGCAGGACATTTTACAGATAATTATTCTTTATACTTTTCTGCAGGGGAATTTTCTAATTTTATATATGCCTCATGGCAATGCTTTGATGGGGAAATTGATCTGTACTCATGAATACCTACAACTGGGTCCTCTGTTAGTGTGGTAAGAGGACTGTATTGAATAGTTTGTCATTGACTTTCGTCTCATCCTCCTGCAGCCTGGGAAATAGAACGATCTTTGCTCAACCTGTTCTAGTCAACATTTGCCATCGACAATACTAAAAGAAAAGGGTTAAGTGAAAGAAAATGACTAGACAGACTGAGACAGAGATCACTGGTTGCCATAGTGATCCTTAACACGTGGCCAAGATTTTTCCCTGTTTGTTTACGACCAAACAAAAACACTCATTGTTTTGCATGAATAGACTTGTGCTCAGCTGTGATGGTTGGTGTGTCAGGTATGTTCTCAAGGTGTTTGCGTGTACAGACTCCACAGCCACAAGAGGCATTCCCATCTTGACTGCTATAACCCCTCGGCTTAATACACAGCAATTCACTACGTAGCATCACATTCCACCATGCTTTTATAATATTAGCTTCGTAACACACATTTAGAAACCTAGGCTATGCCCCCACAAGACCACTCTCCTCACAAGTTTGATTCAATGGAATTTGCTTGTTTTTTAAATCATTCTTAAAATGAAATGGCCAATCAAAAGTTGCCAATCATAATAAGGCCATTGCATTCCATGTAGCAGAGAGAACATGATACATTTTGTGTTTCAGAGTGCACCACTCAGGGGAATGGAAAGTCCTATGAGAGTGTGTTGCTCTAGGATGAACATATTGTACTTCAGCGTCCTTCATTTCACTAAGGTAATGATCTTTACTGAATGGGGACTGTGTGTGTTAGTGACAGAGACAGAAGGTAATGATATTTACTGAATGGGGACTGTGTGTGTTAGTGACAGAGACAGAAGGTAATGATATTTTCTGAATGGAGACTGTGTGTGTTAGAGACAGAAGGGAATGATCTTTACTGAATGGGGACTGTGTGTGTTAGTGACAGAGACAGAAGGTAATGATATTTTCTGAATGGAGACTGTGTGTGTTAGAGACAGAAGGGAATGATCTTTACTGAATGGGGACTGTGTGTGTTAGTGACAGAGACAGAAGGTAATGATATTTTCTGAATGGGGACTGTGTGTGTGTTAGAGACAGAAGGTAATGATATTTACTGAATGGAGACTGTGTGTGTTAGAGACAGAAGGTAATGATATTTACTGAATGGTGACTGTGTGTGTTAGAGACAGAAGGTAATGATCTTTACTGAATGGGGACTGTGTGTGTTAGTGACAGAGACAGAAGGTAATGATATTTACTGAATGGGGACTGTGTGTGTTAGAGACAGAGACAGAAGGTAATGATATTTACTGAATGGGGACTGTATGTGTTAGTGATAGAGACAGAAGTTAATGATATTTACTGAATGGGGACTGTGTGTGTGTTAGAGACAGAAGGGAATGATCTTTACTGAATGGTGACTGTGTGTGTTAGTGACAGAGACAGAAGGTAATGATCTTTACTGAATGGGGACTGTGTGTGTTAGTGACAGAGACAGAAGGTAATTATATTTACTGAATGGTGACTGTGTGTGTTAGTGACAGAGACAGAAGGTAATGATATTTACTGAATGGGGACTGTGTGTGTTAGTGACAGACAGAAGGTAATGATATTTACTGAATGGGGACTGTGTGTGTTAGAGACAGAAGGGAATGATCTTTACTGAATGGTGACTGTGTGTTAGTGACAGAGACAGAAGGTAATGATATTTACTGAATGGGGACTGTGTGTGTTAGTGACAGAGACAGAAGGTAATGATATTTTCTGAATGGGGACTGTGTGTGTGTTAGAGACAGAAGGGAATGATCTTTACTGAATGGTGACTGTGTGTGTTAGAGACAGAAGGTAATGATCTTTACTGAATGGGGACTGTGTGTGTTAGTGACAGAGACAGAAGGTAATGATATTTACTGAATGGGGACTGTGTGTGTTAGTGACAGAGACAGAAGGTAATGATATTTTCTGAATGGGGACTGTGTGTGTGTTAGAGACAGAAGGGAATGATCTTTACTGAATGGTGACTGTGTGTGTTAGTGACAGAGACAGAAGGTAATGATCTTTACTGAATGGTGACTGTGTGTGTTAGTGACAGAGACAGAAGGTAATGATCTTTACTAAATGGGGACTGTGTGTGTTAGTGACAGAGACAGAAGGTAATGATATTTACTGAATGGGGACTGTGTGTGTTAGAGACAGAAGGTAATGATATTTACTGAATGGGGACTGTGTGTGTTAGTGACAGAGACAGAAGGTAATGATATTTTCTGAATGGAGACTGTGTGTGTTAGAGACAGAAGGGAATGATCTTTACTGAATGGGGACTGTGTGTGTTAGTGACAGAGACAGAAGGTAATGATATTTTCTGAATGGAGACTGTGTGTGTTAGAGACAGAAGGGAATGATCTTTACTGAATGGGGACTGTGTGTGTTAGTGACAGAGACAGAAGGTAATGATATTTTCTGAATGGGGACTGTGTGTGTGTTAGAGACAGAAGGTAATGATATTTACTGAATGGAGACTGTGTGTGTTAGAGACAGAAGGTAATGATATTTACTGAATGGTGACTGTGTGTGTTAGAGACAGAAGGTAATGATCTTTACTGAATGGGGACTGTGTGTGTTAGTGACAGAGACAGAAGGTAATGATATTTACTGAATGGGGACTGTGTGTGTTAGAGACAGAGACAGAAGGTAATGATATTTACTGAATGGGGACTGTATGTGTTAGTGATAGAGACAGAAGTTAATGATATTTACTGAATGGGGACTGTGTGTGTGTTAGAGACAGAAGGGAATGATCTTTACTGAATGGTGACTGTGTGTGTTAGTGACAGAGACAGAAGGTAATGATCTTTACTGAATGGGGACTGTGTGTGTTAGTGACAGAGACAGAAGGTAATTATATTTACTGAATGGTGACTGTGTGTGTTAGTGACAGAGACAGAAGGTAATGATATTTACTGAATGGGGACTGTGTGTGTTAGTGACAGACAGAAGGTAATGATATTTACTGAATGGGGACTGTGTGTGTTAGAGACAGAAGGGAATGATCTTTACTGAATGGTGACTGTGTGTTAGTGACAGAGACAGAAGGTAATGATATTTACTGAATGGGGACTGTGTGTGTTAGTGACAGAGACAGAAGGTAATGATATTTTCTGAATGGGGACTGTGTGTGTGTTAGAGACAGAAGGGAATGATCTTTACTGAATGGTGACTGTGTGTGTTAGAGACAGAAGGTAATGATCTTTACTGAATGGGGACTGTGTGTGTTAGTGACAGAGACAGAAGGTAATGATATTTACTGAATGGGGACTGTGTGTGTTAGTGACAGAGACAGAAGGTAATGATATTTTCTGAATGGGGACTGTGTGTGTGTTAGAGACAGAAGGGAATGATCTTTACTGAATGGTGACTGTGTGTGTTAGTGACAGAGACAGAAGGTAATGATCTTTACTGAATGGTGACTGTGTGTGTTAGTGACAGAGACAGAAGGTAATGATCTTTACTAAATGGGGACTGTGTGTGTTAGTGACAGAGACAGAAGGTAATGATATTTACTGAATGGGGACTGTGTGTGTTAGAGACAGAAGGTAATGATATTTACTGAATGGGGACTGTGTGTGTTAGTGACAGAGACAGAAGGTAATGATATTTTCTGAATGGAGACTGTGTGTGTTAGAGACAGAAGGGAATGATCTTTACTGAATGGGGACTGTGTGTGTTAGTGACAGAGACAGAAGGTAATGATATTTTCTGAATGGGGACTGTGTGTGTGTTAGAGACAGAAGGTAATGATATTTACTGAATGGAGACTGTGTGTGTTAGAGACAGAAGGTAATGATATTTACTGAATGGTGACTGTGTGTGTTAGAGACAGAAGGTAATGATCTTTACTGAATGGGGACTGTGTGTGTTAGTGACAGAGACAGAAGGTAATGATATTTACTGAATGGGGACTGTGTGTGTTAGAGACAGAGACAGAAGGTAATGATATTTACTGAATGGGGACTGTATGTGTTAGTGACAGAGACAGAAGTTAATGATATTTACTGAATGGGGACTGTGTGTGTGTTAGAGACAGAAGGGAATGATCTTTACTGAATGGTGACTGTGTGTGTTAGTGACAGAGACAGAAGGTAATGATCTTTACTGAATGGGGACTGTGTGTGTTAGTGACAGAGACAGAAGGTAATTATATTTACTGAATGGTGACTGTGTGTGTTAGTGACAGAGACAGAAGGTAATGATATTTACTGAATGGGGACTGTGTGTGTTAGTGACAGACAGAAGGTAATGATATTTACTGAATGGGGACTGTGTGTGTTAGAGACAGAAGGGAATGATCTTTACTGAATGGTGACTGTGTGTTAGTGACAGAGACAGAAGGTAATGATATTTACTGAATGGGGACTGTGTGTGTTAGTGACAGAGACAGAAGGTAATGATATTTTCTGAATGGGGACTGTGTGTGTGTTAGAGACAGAAGGGAATGATCTTTACTGAATGGTGACTGTGTGTGTTAGAGACAGAAGGTAATGATCTTTACTGAATGGGGACTGTGTGTGTTAGTGACAGAGACAGAAGGTAATGATATTTACTGAATGGGGACTGTGTGTGTTAGTGACAGAGACAGAAGGTAATGATATTTTCTGAATGGGGACTGTGTGTGTGTTAGAGACAGAAGGGAATGATCTTTACTGAATGGTGACTGTGTGTGTTAGAGACAGAAGGTAATGATCTTTACTGAATGGGGACTGTGTGTGTTAGTGACAGAGACAGAAGGTAATGATATTTTCTGAATGGGGACTGTGTGTGTGTTAGAGACAGAAGGTAATGATCTTTACTGAATGGGGACTGTGTGTGTTAGTGACAGAGACAGAAGGTAATGATATTTACTGAATGGGGACTGTGTGTATTAGTGACAGAGACAAAAGGTAATGATATTTACTGAATGGGGACTGTGTGTGTTAGAGACAGAAGGTAATGATATTTACTGAATGGGGACTGTGTGTGTTAGTGACAGAGACAGAAGGTAATGATATTTAGTGAATGGTGACTGTGTGTGTTAGTGACAGAGACAGAATGTAATGATATTTACTGAATGGGGACTGTGTGTGTTAGAGACAGAAGGTAATGATCTTTACTGAATGGGGACTGTGTGTGTTAGTGACAGAGACAGAATGTAATGATATTTACTGAATGGGGACTGTGTGTGTTAGAGACAGAAGGTAATGATATTTACTGAATGTGGACTGTGTGTGTTAGTGACAGAGACAGAAGGTAATGATATTTACTAAATGGGGACTGTGTGTGTTAGAGACAGAAGGGAATGATCTTTACTGAATGGTGACTGTGTGTGTTAGTGACAGAGACATAAGGTAATGATATTTACTGAATGGGGACTGTGTGTGTTAGAGACAGAAGGTAATGATATTTACTGAATGGGGACTGTGTGTGTTAGTGACAGAGACAGAAGGTAATGATATTTACTGAATGGTGACTGTGTGTGTTAGTGACAGAGACAGAAGGTAATGATCTTTACTGAATGGGGACTGTGTGTGTTAGTGACAGAGACAGAAGGTAATGATATTTACTGAATGGGGACTGTGTGTGTTAGAGACAGAAGGGAATGATTTTCATTGAATGGTGACTGTGTGTGTTAGTGACAGAGACATAAGGTAATGATATTTACTGAATGGGGACTGTGTGTGTTAGAGACAGAGACAGAAGGTAATGATCTTTACTGAATGGTGACTGTGTGTTAGTGACAGAGACAGAAGGTAATGATATTTACTGAATGGGGACTGTGTGTGTTAGTGACAGAGACAGAAGGTAATGATATTTTCTGAATGGGGACTGTGTGTGTGTTAGAGACAGAAGGGAATGATCTTTACTGAATGGTGACTGTGTGTGTTAGAGACAGAAGGTAATGATCTTTACTGAATGGGGACTGTGTGTGTTAGTGACAGAGACAGAAGGTAATGATATTTTCTGAATGGGGACTGTGTGTGTGTTAGAGACAGAAGGTAATGATATTTACTGAATGGGGACTGTGTGTATTAGTGACAGAGACAGAAGGTAATGATATTTACTGAATGGGGACTGTGTGTGTTAGAGACAGAAGGTAATGATATTTACTGAATGGGGACTGTGTGTGTTAGTGACAGAGACAGAAGGTAATGATATTTAGTGAATGGTGACTGTGTGTGTTAGTGACAGAGACAGAATGTAATGATATTTACTGAATGGGGACTGTGTGTGTTAGAGACAGAAGGTAATGATATTTACTGAATGGGGACTGTGTGTGTTAGTGACAGAGACAGAAGGTAATGATATTTAGTGAATGGTGACTGTTTGTGTTAGTGACAGAGACAGAATGTAATGATATTTACTGAATGGGGACTGCGTGTGTTAGAGACAGAAGGTAATGATCTTTACTGAATGGGGACTGTGTGTGTTAGTGACAGAGACAGAATGTAATGATATTTACTGAATGGGGACTGTGTGTGTTAGAGACAGAAGGTAATGATATTTTCTGAATGGGGACTGTGTGTGTTAGTGACAGAGACAGAAGGTAATGATATTTACTGAATGGTGACTGTGTGTGTTAGAGACAGAAGGTAATGATCTTTACTGAATGGGGACTGTGTGTGTTAGTGACAGAGACAGAAGGTAATGATATTTACTGAATGGGGACTGTGTGTGTTAGAGACAGAAGGGAATGATTTTCATTGAATGGTGACTGTGTGTGTTAGTGACAGAGACATAAGGTAATGATATTTACTGAATGGTGACTGTGTGTTAGTGACAGAGACAGAAGGTAATGATATTTACTGAATGGGGACTGTGTGTGTTAGTGACAGAGACAGAAGGTAATGATATTTTCTGAATGGGGACTGTGTGTGTGTTAGAGACAGAAGGGAATGATCTTTACTGAATGGTGACTGTGTGTGTTAGAGACAGAAGGTAATGATCTTTACTGAATGGGGACTGTGTGTGTTAGTGACAGAGACAGAAGGTAATGATATTTACTGAATGGGGACTGTGTGTGTTAGTGACAGAGACAGAAGGTAATGATATTTTCTGAATGGGGACTGTGTGTGTGTTAGAGACAGAAGGGAATGATCTTTACTGAATGGTGACTGTGTGTGTTAGAGACTGAAGGTAATGATCTTTACTGAATGGGGACTGTGTGTGTTAGTGACAGAGACAGAAGGTAATGATATTTTCTGAATGGGGACTGTGTGTGTGTTAGAGACAGAAGGTAATGATCTTTACTGAATGGGGACTGTGTGTGTTAGTGACAGAGACAGAAGGTAATGATATTTACTGAATGGGGACTGTGTGTATTAGTGACAGAGACAGAAGGTAATGATATTTACTGAATGGGGACTGTGTGTGTTAGTGACAGAGACAGAATGTAATGATATTTACTGAATGGGGACTGTGTGTGTTAGAGACAGAAGGTAATGATCTTTACTGAATGGGGACTGTGTGTGTTAGTGACAGAGACAGACTGTAATGATATTTACTGAATGGGGACTGTGTGTGTTAGAGACAGAAGGTAATGATATTTACTGAATGGGGACTGTGTGTGTTAGAGACAGAAGGTAATGATATTTACTGAATGGGGACTGTGTGTGTTAGTGACAGAGACAGAAGGTAATGATATTTACTGAATGGTGACTGTGTGTGTTAGTGACAGAGACAGAAGGTAATGATCTTTACTGAATGGGGACTGTGTGTGTTAGTGACAGAGACAGAAGGTAATGATATTTACTGAATGGGGACTGTGTGTGTTAGAGACAGAAGGGAATGATTTTCACTGAATGGTGACTGTGTGTGTTAGTGACAGAGACATAAGGTAATGATATTTACTGAATGGGGACTGTGTGTGTTAGAGACAGAGACAGAAGGTAATGATATTTACTGAATGGGGACTGTGTGTGTTAGTGACAGAGACAGAAGGTAATGATCTTTACTGAATGGTGACTGTGTGTGTTAGTGACAGAGACAGAAGGTAATGATCTTTACTGAATGGTGACTGTGTGTGTTAGTGACAGAGACAGAAGGTAATGATCTTTACTGAATGGGGTCTGTGTGTGTTAGAGACAGAGACAGAAGAGGGAGAGATGGGGCTTTGGTAGAGAGGAGCTCAAACACATTCCAAGCAGATGGAACTGCATGGCTTAGGGCACTCACTCTGAGTGACTGAGTTGTTCTGCGCCTGTGTGTGTGTGAGTGAGAGCATATGTTACAGCCAGCCTTGAGTGTTTATCATTTGAAAAAATACATCCATTATACTGTGCGTGTGCGTTATACAACAGTTTGCATGTGAGTGTATATTTTTTATTTATTTAACCTTTATTTAACTAGGCAAGGCAGTTAAGAACAAATTCTTATTTACAATGACAGCCTACAACAGACAAACTCGAACGACGCTGGGCAAATTGTGCGCCGCCCTATGGGACTGCCAATCATGGCCGGTTGTCTGGATTCGAACCAGGTTGTCTGTAGTGACGCCTCTAGCACTGAGATGCAGTGCCTTAGACCGCTGTGCCACAGTTAAATGACATGGATCTGAGTGATGGGGCTGTAGGCTGAACCACTGTTCATTATTATTGATTAGAGGAGATTCTGGGTTCTTGGTTCATTAGGACAACATTAATCTTAGCATAGACGAAATGCATCATTGGTGCACGTTATGGTGAGTATTTTTCCAGTGTGTGTGTGCGTGCTTGTGTGAGCGTGTTTAGCCTACATACACAGTAGGATTTCCTCATTACAGAGGAAGCACAAAAGTAGAGCCCCACTTTGTTTGTTTTGGGTTGAGTTTCCCTGTTCATGTAGCTAATCCATTAGCAAGACAGCTTAATACCGTCATCATTTTGTTCTTACTAATAACACTGAGTAGGCCTACAGTATGTGACGCTGATATGGACCAGAGAACACTTCTACTCACCTCTCTCTCTCTCTCTCTCTCTCTCTCTCTCTCTCTCTCTCTCTGTCTCTGTCTCTCTCTCTCTCTCTCTCTCTCTCTCTCTGTCTCTCTCTCTCTCTCTGTCTCTCTCTCTCTTTGTCTCTGTCTCTGCCTCTCTCTGTCTGAGAAAGAGAGCTCCCGTCCTGCTGCCTGTAACAGATGTCCTCTCTCTCACCCAGCATGCTGACGGACAGGTGGGCTGGTTGTATACAGGAACCTGCTCATCAAGCACTCTCTTGGAGAGAGTGTTCTTTATTCCAGAGTGTTGGGGTGAGGAATGGTGTCAGTATGCGGTTTACATGTTCCCTATGGTGAGAACATGGAGTGTCTCGTAGTTAGGTTTGCAATGCTACCGGTAATTGATCAAAGTTACCTTAATCTTTGGTAATTTTGGTAATTAACAGAATATATATGGCAATCGATGGTAACTTTGGTAATTTATACTTTAATAACTTTCATATATAGTCCACAAAAAATAAATAAATCATGTTGCCAATGATATTCACTAAAGTTGATAGTTTATATTTATGCTGTTTTACAGCTGTGTCATAAATCGTCTTATTTTATGATGATCACAGTCTCATCACTGCCCACCTCTGTTCACAGTGCTGCTGGTTAGAGTATGTGCAGTACTGTACGGTCCAGCCCTAGAGAGCCCTGTATGGTCCCAGCAGAAGAGACCTCATCTCAGAGACTGGGGCTGCGTTACCGATTGTTTACTCTGTACTGTATCAAAGATGTGTTCATTGTGTTTAAATTGACACAACCTGCAACTGTTCCTCTTGCAGATACAGCGGGTGAAAGTATTGAACACGTCACCATTTTTCTCAGTAAATATATTTCCAAAGGTGCTATTGACATGAAATATTCACCAGATGTTGGTAACAACCCAAGTAATCCATACATACAAAGAAACCAAAACAAATAAGTTCAGAAATTAAGTTATGTGTAATAATGTGAAATGACACAGGGAAAAAGTATTGAACACATGAAGAAAGGGAGGTGCAAAAAGGCATGGAAAGCCAAGACAACAGCTGAAAACTATCAGTAAATAAAAAGCAATCCAGCCCTCTGTCAGTGCAAATTATTATCAGCTGGTTCAGTCCCAACTGATGGCCTACAAAAAGGTCTCATTGCCAAGGTGTCACACAAGACACATCTCATAAAAGCAAAGAGCTGTCTCAAGACCTTCGCAACCTAATTGTTGCAAAACATAATGATGGCATTGGTTATAGGCGCATTTCTAAGCTTCTGAATGTTCCAGTGAGCACTGTTGGGGCCATAATACGGAAGTGGAAAGACAATCATTTCACCATAAATTTGCCTCGACCAGGTGCTCCTCGCAAGATTTCTGACAGAGGAGTGAAAAGAATAATCAGAAGAGTTGTCCAAGAGCCAAGGATTCGAAAAGACCTGCAATTAGCAGGTACTGTTGTCTCAAAGAAAACAGTAAGTAATGCACTCCACCGCCATGGCCTGTATGCACGCTCACCACGCAAGACTCCATTGCTGAAAAAAAGGCATGTTGAAGCTCGTTTAAAGTTTACTGCACAACATTTGGAAAAGCCAGTGAAATACTGGGAGAATATAGTGTGGTCAGATGAGAGCAAAATTGAACTGTTTGGATGTCATAATACACACCATGTTTGGAGGAGAAATGGCACTGCACATCACCCTAAAAACACCATACCAACAGTGAAGTTTGGAGGTGGGAACATCATGGTGTGGGGCTGCTTTTCAGCAAATGGTACTGGCAAACTTCACATAATTGAAGGAAGGATGAATGGGCAAATTTACCGAGACATTCTTGACAAAAATCTGCTGCCATCTACCAGGATGATGAAGATGAGACGAGGGTGGACATTTCAGCAAGACAATGATCCCAAACACACAGCCAAGGAAACTCTCAATTGGTTTCAAAGAAAGAAAATAAAGCTGCTAGAATGGCACAGCCAATCACCTGACTTAAATCCCATTGAAAATCTATGGAAAGAACTGAAGATCAAGATTCATAGAAGAGGCCCACGGAACCTTCAAGATTTGAAGACTGTTTGTGTGGAAGAATGGGCCAAAATCACACCAGAGCAATGCATGCGACTAGTTTCTCCATACAGGAGGCGTCTTGAAGCTGTCATTACCAACAAAGGCTTTTGTACAAAGTATTAAATAAATATCAGTAAGTGTGTTCAATACTTTTTCCCTGTGTCATTTCACATTATTACACATAACTTAATTTCTGAACTTATTTGTTTTGGTTTCTTTGTATGTATGGATTACTTGGGTTGTTACCAACATCTGGTGAAAATGTCATGTCAATAGCACCTTTGGAAATATATTTACTGAGAAAAATGGTGACGTGTTCAATACTTATTTCACCCGCTGTATATTGTTTGTGGATGTTAATTCATTTACTTTCAGAGCCAAGATGAAACATCAAATGTATAAAATTCTGATGCAAATAGTCTTTGTTGATTTTGTCAGACGGCAGTTTCCAAATCAACACAATATGACTAATTTGTTTTATGTAGTAGCAACACATGCCTCAGAGATAATGGAATACACATTCACATGCCCTAATGCAACACATCATCCCTGGTCTGTTGTTAAGAGGTGTGTGATGGCTGTCTCAAGACCACCCGAGACATTAGTCAGACTGTCTCAAGCAGCTGTTGGCATTGACCTGCTGTTATCAAGCTATAATAAGGGTGTTGTTTCCTATCAGAAGCTCTTTTTTTTCATTTCATGTGATGCTGTAGAGTTCTACCACACAGAGCTCAGTGTCCCCCCCCCCTGCTGTGTCAGCTATCTGGCTGTGTGCTATCTCTGTGTGAATGTGCAATAATGTGTGCGCGTGCGTTTGTCCGTCCGTGCGTGCCTGTGATGTGCGTATGTGTGTTCAACCCTGTGTCTTGGTAAGCTTTCTTTTGTTTATGTATTGACCTTCTATTCGATGGTCTCTAGCATATCTGTCTATTGTCTGTGAGTTCCTGATGGAAGACTGGCCTGACAGTACAGTTCTCACCAGCCGCCTGTCTCTCTGTGACATCAGTCATTTGGCCCCTGTTGCTCAGTGATTGTGTCTGCGTCCCACATGGCACCCTATTCCCTGTATAGTGCACTTCTTTCTAGCAGGGCCCGAAGGGCTCTGGTCGAAAGTAGTGCACTATAGAGGGAAGGGAATAGTGTTCCATTTGGGACGAACCCTGTGTCTGCCGAATAGCATTAGCCAGGCGCTGCCCAGCCCTGTCTGCCTTACTGTCTGTCTCTGCATGAACCCTCTGACTCACACAGAGAGAGAGAGAGAGAACGAGAGAGAGTCATTGACAGTCTGCACACACGCGCCTCAGACAGCATTGGTCATGCTGAGAATCAATGACAAGCTCTCTCTGTCTCTACATAATAAAGCATATCTCCCTCTGGTCTGGACAGACCTGTTCAACAGGTGGACGTGTGCGACGCAGCACGACCACGACCACGCTGGGATGACATGACCCTGAACGTGACCGTGCTAGTCAGCCGGTCACATCATCAATACTGACAGCCACAGATGTAGTTCAGATAGAAAAAGCAGAAGGTGACGAGGTGAAAGTTGAACGGAGTGGAAAGGGAGACAGTGGTTACAGTTAGACCAACCATACAGTATGTCTGTCCAGTCAGAGCTCAAACACACACTCCCCTGTCCTCTACACTGCACTCTTCTATAACCTCCAGCACGCTGCCCAGAGAGGTGTAAAGACGTGTTGTTCAAATCAAATCAAAATGTATTGGTCACATACACATTTTTAGCAGATGTTATGGCAGGTGTAGCGAAATGCTTGTGTTCCTAGCTCCAACTGTACGTAGCCCTTTAAGAGAAGCCAGGCACCATTACTCCATTCCTCCATTACTCCTGCTGTGAGCCACAGTCTCATCTTCCCTGCCTCATTAGAACCCAGTATCATTATTTAAATTTCACAACGGCAGCACAGCTCCTCCGGCCGCAGGGACAGGAAATGATGAGCTGGGTTGTTGTTGTTGATGTTGTTCCTTCTCTGTTTGACTCCTGAGAGCCAGAGAGGCTGTTCTGATGGCCAGTGTGTGAGGATTAGATGAAAGTTGATCCTCTCAGGAAGGATCAATGTGAGCGTGGGTAATTGAACAGTGGAGTGTGTTCTCCTTCCCCGGAGCTATCCCTGTGACAATCACATTCAGCAACCCAGAAAGAAAGAGACGATGAGGAGGAAGAGAGGATGCAAAATGGAAAACTGCAGTTTAATTGAGCTTAAGTTGGGCCAGAGGATTGATTTCCAGGATGCTACATCACAACATAACCAAAAAAGAACAACAACAACAACAACAGGATGAGAACAGTGGTTTATAGCTTGGACCTATGGACCTATGCCTCTGCTGACATCATCAGAGCAGAGAGCACCACTGCAATAACATTAACCTCGGATGGTTCTCAGCTATGTCTTCCCTTATGGGACTGTCTTCACTCTGGAGCACAAACACCGCTGTCTGTGTGGATTCCTTGAACTGGGCTTAAAAAATACTGCTAATTATTAACAAACGGAGAAATTACTCAACAAAAGCGGAGCCAAAACTAATCAGAATGCAGAGATTAAGGGTTTATGTAATTCGGCCTTGAGAGATAAATAAATAATAACTACATTCCCAAATAGGGCCGTCTAGTTATAATACACGTCTTACAGTCTTATACTGCTAGTCCTGTTAACATTCACACCAAGACAAGTCTTTTCTGTTACATTACCTCCTACCTGACATGTTATATGAGTCATGACTGCCATACCTTCACACTTATTACTGTAGTGAGTGATGGGTGGAGCAGGGAGGTCTGGCCACTGGGTATACTATGTGTTTAGGTTTCATTCGGTAAAGTGCCTAAAGTACCACTGAGTGAGTCTAAAGAGTCTAGAACAGTACCACTGCCTCAGGGCAGAGTAAGAGGTCAGTCTTTAACAGTTCCAGGTTGACTCTGAACACTGTGTATAGAGATGGACCTGCTGGCTGCCTCAGTAATGACAGGGCTGTGAATTGTACTGTGTGGGAGAGAACAGAGGGGAGAAATAGGCTTTACTGCTGCTAAAGCATCCTTTAAAGAGAGCTATAAACAGCACTTTGACATGGAAAATGATTTTGGTCTTTACTCTAGAAGTGATGGAACAACATCTGCCAACATCTGCAGTAGCATCTCAACATAAATAACAAATAACTTAACTCTATTTCACAGTTGTTTCACTGCTCACTGTCTGAAGTACAGTGAAATGCCTTTCTTGCAAACTAAAAACCTAATAATGCAATAATCAATAGCAATGTAATACTAGGAAAACACATGATGAATAAGAATAGAATAGGTAGATATGTATAGGTGTGAGGTGACTAGGCAACAGGATGTAAGATAAACAGAGTAGCAGCAGCTTGTATGTGAGTGAGTGTGTGGGTGTGTAGAGTCTTTTTCAACTTCTTGAGGGGGAAGAGGCACTGTCACGTTTGTAAACAGGCTAAATGTAAACAAACACTATAGCTTCAAAACATGGTTAAAACTACAATTTTAATATAATAGAAGTCCTTGCATCCATAGCTCTGTCTATGAATCTGAGAGTGGTTACATTTCTACATTCCAATCCCTCACTTTGTTATTGTTTTTACCCAATCAGGGATGGGGATAACACTTTGTTATTGTTTTTACCCAATCAGGGATGGGGACAACACTTTGTTATTGTTTTTACCCAATCAGGGATGTGGAAAATACTCTGTTATTGTTTTTTAACCCAATCAGGGATGGGGAAAACACTCTGTTATTGTTTTTACCCAATCAGGGATGGGGACAACACTTTGTTATTGTTTTTACCCAATCAGGGATGTGGAAAATACTCTGTTATTGTTTTTTAACACAATCAGGGATGGAACACAATCAGGGATGGGGAAAACACTCTGTTATTGTTTTTTAACCCAATCAGGGATGGGGAAAACACTCTGTTATTGTTTTTTAACCCAATCAGGGATGGGGAAAACACTCTGTTATTGTTTTTTAACCCAATCAGGGATAGGGAAAAACACTTTGTTATTGTTACAGGATCCTCTTAACATCATTCTACTCCCTCCGACACACTGATCCACTGCACTGTCTGCATCATCATCACAACTCCACTTAGCCTCCTACTCCTACACACAACACTCCACTCTGTCATCACATTCTGTGTGCTTTCCCCTCGCTGTCTTTTTGATATGCATGTGCCGTTTTCCAGAAACCTTTTAGTAATATATTCACATATTTATTGCAAGTGAGTTGTTTCATGCAGTGTCAGCTGAGAAAGCCTTGGGGCAGCACCCAGGTCATACATTACTGTTTTAAAGGGCTGCTGCCTAGGTGGAAAATTAAACTGAGGAGATGTAGTGCAGGATAAGTTCCTGTGATTTTCCAGAATGCCAGTTGACTGAAGGATTTTTAAGCCTTGGCTCTCACACCAGCAGACGAGTATGCAGTCTTAGAATGGACCGTAAAAAAATGTAATATGTTTTATTGTCACATACACCGGATAGGTGCAGTGAAATGTGTTGTTTTACAGGTTCAGCCATAGTAGTACGGTACACCTGGAGCAAATTAGGGTTAAGTGCCTTGCTCAACGGCACATTGACAGATTTTTCACCATATCGACTCGGATATTCAAACCAGCAAACTTTTGGTTACTGGCCAAATGCGCTAACCGCTAGGCTACCTGCATCCCTACCGCCGTCCATTCATGACTTTGTGAGGTATTGAATTAGCTTGAATTCATTTAAAATAGACTGCCATATCTGAACAGTACTACACTTTTCTATACCAGTACAAATTGAATCAGATAAGATTTCTCTCCCTCTCTCCCTCTGATCTCTCTCTCCCTCTCTCCCTCTCATCTCTCTCTCCCTCTCATCTCCCTCTCTCATCTCTCTCCCTCTCATCTCTCTCTCTCTCTCTCTCTCTCTCTCTCTCTCTCTCTCTCTCTCTCTCTCTCTCTCTCTCTCTCTCTCTCTCTCTCTCTCTCTCATCTCTCTCCCTCTCTGCCTCTCTCTCTCATCTCTCTCCCTTTGATCTCTCTCTCCCCCTGATCTCTCCCTCTGATCTCTCTCCCCCTGATCTCTCTCTCCCTCTCTCCCCCTGATCTCTCTCTCTCATCTATCACCCTCTGATCTCTCTCTCCCTCTGATCTCTCTCTCTCCCTCTCTCCCCCTGATCTCTCTCCCTCTGATCTCTCTCTCCCTCTGATCTCTCTCTCCCATCTCTCTCCCTCTGATCTCTCTCTCCCTCTGATCTCTCTCTCCCCCTGATCTCTCTCTCTCTCTCTCCCTCTGATCTCTCTCTTTCCCTGATCTCTCTCTCCCTCTCTCTCTCTCTCCCTCTCTCCCTCTGATCTCTCTCTCCCTCTCTCCCTCTGATCTCTCTCTCCCTCTGATCTCTCTCTCCCTCTGATCTCTTTTCCCTTATCAGGAGTCTCTGTAAACAGGAGATGACAAAAACCTTCTGAAACCAGTCCCTGCACGGTATAGGCCTAATGGTTTTTAACAATCATCATATCTCATGTCACGACATCCTTGTCTGGTGAAAGTTTTAAAATGGCTGCTCCTGTTTCTTTGAAAGACGCCAGTAATATGCATTACATAGATGAGAGACTGGAGAGGAGGGACAGGGCTAGAGATAGGAGCCATCTAATCAGACACTCAAGGTTAAAGACGGTTGGATCCTTGTCTTTTTTCAAACTCCTCTTTTACAAGCTACATCCTGTGGAGGGGGTTGAGATAGGAGAGAGGGGGGTTCCGCCCTTACTTACCGCCTTATACACACTGCTTTATTTGATAAGTCGTCTGGCTGCCTGAGAGCAGCTGTGGCCAGAACCTCAGCTGAAGTAGAGGAGACTGAGGGCAAGCTCCAGTCCCCAAACAACCCCTTAAGTGCTGCCATAACCACACTATTTATGCTGCCGCTATGTTCCCCTGCTTTTATTAGGTTGTTTTATTCCGCCTTATTCAGCAGCTTCTTGTTAAATAAACGGTCCTTTTCACTCCCTTATTGATCATTATTTATCCTGGTGGAGGGCCTGTCAGGCCCTTATTGCCAAGCCTTGTCCTCTCTGTTAACCTCCACTGTTGTTGTGGACAGTCTATCACACATTAACATGCATGTTGTCTGGACTCTTTAAATGATTTGTCACTGTTGGCCTAACTGAACTATATGGACACTGTGCAAGGAAGAATAGACTATGGGTAGTTATAGCTGTCCTTGTGGCTCAGGCTATGTATGCTTATAGATTTTTCAGCCTGCTCAGGATTGCCCATTATTATGCAGGAGAAGGACGCTCTCTTTTACAACCATCTGATTGGAAATGGAATATTCAGTTGTCAAGAGGCTTGTTGATGGAACAGTGATGAGTATCAGGTATTGTGGCATATTGCATTGATTTGATATGAAAACCTCCTAAAACCCTGTCCACACTAAATGTGTGCAGTAGGAGCTCTGAGGTTGTGGCTGATGTGGATGTAATGCTGATCAACACTGTGACAACATAGCGAATGTGCTGACTCTTTAAAAGACTAACCTGTCGTCTAACTCACTCGCCCCCTTACTCAGCCAACCCTGGCATTGATGATCTTGTTGATGAAAGATGAACAGAGAGAGGGAGAGAGTGTGTAGGGTGCAGATTGACATGGGCTCAGCAATACAGAGAGAAGATTGAAGGAGAAACGGAGAGAGTTGGAGCTAGCAGGTTGAGGTGTGTATGGGATGAAAGAGGGATTGAGAGGAGGTTGTTGGCGGTGGAGAGGTTTTACAGGGGTTAGAGTTAGGTGGAGTGATCGATGGTTCCTATTAAAGTAGTAGGCAATTAAACAGACAATGGGAGTGTATCCTCTTCATATACAATCATCATCTCTTTCCATACCTCACAGCTCTGCAATGGAGTCCAACTGAAATACCATGTGTGTGTGTGTGTCTGTACTATGACCATCTGATGTGGTTTTAATATTTATATCTGTAAGAGCAACTTGCAAATTTGAGGTCAATGCTCCCCATCCTCTTACTCTTGGTCCCCCCAGCCAACTGGCCCACTCAGTCAGCCAGCCCAGTGCTCCGTAAGTGGAACTGGGATTGTTCTTTCCCAGTAGGGTTACTCAGGGAACAGCATGATGTCCTTGTTCACCAGCAGCAGACCCAGAACGTTCCAGTAAGGAATTAAAAACAGAAAAAGGATTGCAACCTCTTCA
>CM042397.1:17227832-17245332 GCA_023634145.1 Thymallus thymallus | reverse complement strand
CTCTACCGTTCCCTGCAGTGGATGCACTGGGGCTTGAGACGTGATTGGTATGGAAGGCTGAGGCTGTGGGGCTTAGAGAATCAACATGACAAGTGACAGGATAAGTGCATTAAAATGTTAGTAATCCATTGATTGTCCATGTCACTCTGATTAGTTGGAGATCCGGACAGGGAAGGACAGGCAGAAAGGAATCGATTCCTCTTTTTGTGTGTTTTTGAAAACTTTTTTTTAGCTTTCGTCAATTGTACCCTTACTGACGGCTGGACTGAATACCTCAAGTTGAGTTCATTTGTTTAGCCAGACACAAACACAGCACTACAGCCTAAATCACGCTCAGGAGATATCCAGCACATTCTGAAGAGGTTATGAGACACCCACTGTTATGAGCTGGACCCAACCATTTCGATACGGTCTTAACAATGCTCATTGTGGCTGTCCGTCTATGATGTGTGAGACTATGTGCATGTTTAGTTTATACAGTTAATAACTTGGCCCAGCCTGAGACACAGAGAAACAACCAACATCTACTACACCTCTGGTACAGGCTGATAAAAACTCATGTGTGACAGCAGCATATATTAGCTTTAGAAGCACATCTTTATGTTATTGCAGAGGGGAGTTTCTCTACTATGGAAGATCATGGTCTCTGTTGTCTTCACACATGTATCTTCAACCTGAGAGATCCGTTTTGTGGTGTATAGAGCGTCAACAAGTGTATAGAGCGTCAACCAGCCTTTGTGTTTTATTAAAGTCATGTTGGGATCATGTTCAGGCTTAGTCTTGGTCAAGGTTACAGCCATTATCTGGTCCCTAACTGGTTGTCCAGTAGATTGGTTGATTTAATAGTTAATACCAGTTTAGACAAAGGTCACTATTAGATGGAGTGCTGTTAAAGAACAATGTTCCTGACTGTTGATGTGTGGTGATATTTTATGCTTGTTTCCTGTCTTTATCACCTTGTTTAAGTCTCACTGGCCACAGCCAATATCTTCCTGACTTTCAGTAGCCCTTGGAACCGCAGACTATGAAACCTGTCTGGGTTGTGTTCCGTTTCCCTCAGTAGTTTTGTTTGAGCAATACTTGTTACATTCTAAGTTGCTGGGTTACTTTACTTTACTGAAGACTCCGAGGCGTACTTATAATAAACAGAACATATTTATTTAATGTTCTCCTTAACACATTCCAGTCGACCCCTCTACACAGTGTCTCCAGCCCAACTGCCCAATACATCGTTGAACTTTTCCCGACCTTGCATCACGTAATCCAATCACTTAAATGTAAGAACGGAACCCCCATTGTCATTTGTGAATTCAAATAACTCAACCCCTGCATACAAATGCTGTTGGCTATTTGCAACTATTTTAAATCTAAACTCATTAACACATAATACATTTCTAAATACACCACAATACTGTTATTAATGTTCTACCTTACTTTGTATCTTGCCCCCACCTCCATGTCTGTCTGCCTGTCTGCCTGTTTGTCTGTCTGCCTGCCTGCCTGCCTGCCTGCCTGCCTGCCTGCCTGCCTGCCTGCCTGCCTGTCTGTTTGTCTGCCCTTCCATCTTCTCTCTCTTGGTCTCTCTTTCTCTCCTGTGTTGACATGGTTGAGATTCTCATTGCAGATCTGGTCTGTGTATACTGTATCCTGAATGCAGGTGCTGTGTTCACACGAAGGGCATCAGAGGTGTGCTATTCCCTCTCAAGGTCTGCTCTTTACTGGTCTAGGTCTGGATTCTGGCTGTTCAGTATGAGGATTGTTCACTGTAGGAGAGAGAGGCTATATTCTTAGAGTAATATTCAGCTATATATCACAACAATTTCAAATGATTGTCCATATGACAATTATAATACAATGTTGTTCCTATTGACACAACATAATATCACCTCTTGCTGTGACTCAGAAGGCCATTGACGCAGGTTATGCATTGTCACTGGTGTGTGACGTTGGCTATTCTGGTGGTGATCCCACCTGTTGAGATCTGGATTTATGTCTTGATCTATGCATTTAGTATTCATCATTGCCACAGTAGAAGTTGTCAAAAGCAGACATTTACCTAATATATAGTTCACATTTTTTGTCATGGTGTTGTCTGTATGCCAGAGGCTAAGGAAATCCTAATGAGTAATTTTGGTGATGTGTCTGGCTCTTGTGTTGTTTTCATACACTTATCATACTGATAAGGTGTGATATATCATGTTTTTTAGATTGAGATTTCATTTATTTTCTCTCACACAAGGAAGTCAATTTTCAGTGAAAAGGCACAGAAGCGTAAACAATATCTACAAGCATGATTCATTGGTACAGAATCATGATATACTATAGATACGTGACACACCAATCCCCTAAACAACTTCACTTAATCGTTTATGATTTAATGCCTATCTTTTGCCAGCTTTGCCTTAACTGTCAAATCCGCCACGTCCAGAACCGGATGGGACACAGTGACTAATCATCTGGTAACGTTTCCATGCTGGCTACAGCCGAGAACTTCACGCTGCTGTTCCGTTACTCAGAGAAGAAAAGGGCAGAACTTCGGAACGGAGGACAGCGCACCCGCTGAGTGTGTTTGGGCTGCGTGGATAGTCTGGGGGTTTATTGAGTACAGATTTCCCATTGCTGCAATCTGGAGTCAGTCCAATCGAGTGTGTCTGTGTCTCTCCAGAAATCCATCTCTCTGAAGACGCCTCGGATAGCGGGGAGGGGACAGATATGCTGTGGTGTTTGGGAGACGCTGATATTGAAATGATTTTAACAGCAGGGGAGGCAAGTCTGTTTTGGTGTTTAATATTAAAAGCAAACAAACTAACTCCCCCGCATAAATAAACCCCTCATCAAACGCAGCCACTCAGTCAAGATAACTCACTCAGAAACACTCTCTCAAATCAACTTTAGTGGCTGTGTTTCTGCAGACAGCAGCATACTAAAATCAAAACTAGCAGCGTTTCATCATCAAGGCTAATGAAGAGGTAAGTGCCTCCTGAGACCTAACCTCCCACTAAGATACAGAAGGTGGGGGGGTGTTTAAGTCAGTCAGGAGCAGTTGTAGAGATCAGAGGGAATGTGCTGTATCTAAAACCCCAGGAGCCCCAGGAGGAGCTCAAAACGGTTCAATTCCAGTTCATCTGCTTCCCAAAATCATAACCTCTCCAATGAAGTAAAGCACATTGGAATTACAACCATTCATTGGCTACTCCCTCCGAGAAGCTTTTCCCCATTATGTTAATTTATTTATTACTTTCTTTCTCTCTCTCTCTCTCTCTCTCTCTCTCTCTCTCTCTCTCTCTCTCTCTCTCTCTCTCTCTCTCTCTCTCTCTTTCTTTCTCGACCTCTTCCTCTCTCTCTCCTGTCTTTCTCTCCTATCTTTTCCTCTCTTTCAATTAATCCGTCTTTCCTACTTCCCTCTCTCCGTCCACGCATTGGGCACTCTATCTCTCTACCAGATTAAGAGAGCCACAGGGGAGCGTGAACGAGGGAGGAGAAGAACAAGAAAGAGAAGGAGAAACACATCTCACTCAGCCAGTTCCATCCAGTTTCCCCAAGAGGATTTGGTGTTTGAACTAAATGTTGTGAAAAGCGTTGGTTCCTCACCCCCTCCGCTACTCATCCCTCCACTGTTGTACTTAGAATAGTGGCTCCACCTGTGGGCGCCAATATGTCATTTTAGGATAGTTACTTCTAAAGAGTTGTGAGGGGCCGTGGAAACCCATAGAGAGAACTCATGATTGAGACTGAGGGAGATCTGAGCAACAGGAGTTGTGAACACTACTCTATAATGGATCTGAAGACCTTGAGGAACATGGTGTTTTAGTGAGGACATCGTTATTGTGAAGAGCCTCCCTTTCTTTGTCCAGATAAGTGGTGTAGTCGTGAGATAAGTATGTCCCATAGAGATGTCCTAGAGACCTTATCTCCTATCTTTGTAATGGCCTCTTCTGTGAAGGCATTGGTGTATGAGTGTATTGGCAGTTAGTAACTAAACTGAAATGGTGCATAGCACTACTGTGCTGGAGTGTGTATAGTCTGAACAGATATAGAGCCAATAATGGGGATTTACTGCCACCCACAGTTATGGAATGTTTTCTCAGAAGTATAAATAATTGTCTAACCCTTCCTGATGAGCTGGATGGAGTTCTGTCATCCTTCCTGAACCCATAGCAAGCCCCACCCAGTTGGCGCTACATATGCAAAACAGGTTTTGGAATAAGTATGCCCTCTATCCAACTCTATGGTATGTCTACGCAAGCTAATATAACCTTCCCTGAGAGCAGACAATGCCTGGGCTAAGTATAGTACAGGGATGGGCAACTGCCTTTTGTAGGCCCGCGGATGAATTTCCAGACAAAAACAAATATTTTTGGGAGCTTAGTTAGAGTCTCAACTTATATACCATGTGTATCCTGTACATGTGATTAATAAAACTAGAAACTAACCCTAGGCTTCATCGCAGCAGGCTAACATGTTGTTGAGTTGTCCCGATGACACAGGGTTTGATACCCAGTTAGTTACACAAGCAAGACAGACAAACATGAGTCATACAGAGACTTCACTGAGATGAGCGAGGTGGTTCATTTTCACACAAAAAAAAGACACTATCTCAATTGAGATGACGCGGACATGGGTTTCCTGTTTGTGTTGATCTGTGTGTGTGTCTTGGTACACAATGTCTAGGCACAGGATGAATTGGCTACTCTCCTAAGCCTAATTTATAAATATATGACCCAATATTTCCTCTTTCCCTTCCGGGTGATGGAGAGGGTCTGAGAGAGTGGCCAGGGCAAAGTCTAGAGAGGAGCAACAGGGACATATCAGTGATAAAGCACACACCTGCCACACATTCCTCCTCTGAGTGTAATAGCCTGGCTGTCATATGAGGTGTTATTGGTGTTCTCAGTCAAAATGTATTGACCTGAGGTTTTAGGAGAGCAAAGCTCGAGTCTACAGACCTCAGTACTCACTGCTCCCCATCCTTAGGCATGTTTTCATCACTGTTATTTGAAGGCATTATTGAGTAATTTGTCTTGACTCCATGAAATGGAGTAAATATGTGTAATTCTGTTCTACCTGGGGTGATGAGAGTAGTCAGAGTACAGTGTATAACAGAGGTTTGTACTTTATTGGTTCACTCCGTCTTGCTCATGTGAAAGTAGGATGGTGTGTTATTACTTTGTACTGAAGTTTTGAGAACACATTTTATTCTATTGACATGCACACTTCAAGCATACTTTTCATCCTAGGGCCATGTTCTTCTTTCATCTGTCCTCCCTTCATTCTGTTTTCATCCTGCAAAAAATAAACTGTTATGCAACCAAGCCCCTCAATCACAAACACACCAGGCAATATTCTAAAGAAGCACCAAAACAAGTTCTGCTCTGAAGAGATGGATCAGTCTGAGACTCAGCTGTAACTGTCTACCTTTGACAGCAATCCACGAGTGAAACTCTCTAATTCATAATCTCTAATGTGTGTCCACAAATCAGCCTTTGTATAAGAAAGAGGGAACAGGCAGGAGATTGCAGGGAGAGATGGGAAGATTAAAGTCATCTCCATCAGAACAGAAAGAGTACAACAAAGGCAGATGTAAACAGAAGACAAGTTATAGCCTTTTGTGCTTTGTGTTCTCTTTCACAGCAGAGATTGAGCCAGCTATCAATGTCTATCGGTTCTCATTTCAGATATAAATCAGACCCTGGATCATTAAATCTTATTTGGGTTTTCGTTTGATGACCATCTATCACAGGCATTAATGCTCAATACGAAGTAAGAGTGATGTATTGGATGATAAAGAATATTTGAGAAAAAATACGCCTGTTTTTCATAAGAGAGTGCATGTCTTTAGGCGTACATTAAACACCCATTATCTCCATAGTAATTCCACTATCGAGCTAACAGCTCATCATCTCTGGGTCAACCGCCTACAGCATCTCTCCTCTCTCTCCCTCTTTGTCTCTCTCTCTCTCTCTCTCTCTCTCTCTCTCTCTCTCTCTCTCTCTGCCTGTATCTCTTTCTCTCTCTCTCTCTCTCTCTCTCTCTGCCTGTATCTCTTTCTCTCTCTCTATCGCTCTCTCTCTGCCTGTATCTCTTTCTCTCTCTCTATCGCTCTCTCTCTGCCTGTATCTCTTTCTCTCTCTCTCTCTCTCTCTCTCTCTCTCTCTCTCTCTCTCTCTCTCTCTCTCTCTCTCTCTCTCTCTCTCTCTCTCTCTCTCTCTCTCTCTCTCTGCCTGTATCTCTCTCTCTCTCTCTCTCTGCCTGTATCTCTCTGATTCATATCCACAGTCTAAAAAAACAGACAAACAATGAGCCCAACTAGGCTGTTCCAGACACTGGGATTGTGACTCAATGGAACCTGACTTAATAGTGGGGCTCTCAGGGTTTCCCAGTACTATCTAGCTTCGCTGCTCTGCCCTGGCTTCCACCGTTTAGAATCGGGCTTCCACTAGCTTTCTCTTAATAACCACAACCCTTTTTCTGCCCATCCACTGGTTCATTCAGTTTTTTCTTCCTTTCTTTTCATTTCACTTCCCCTTGACTTTTCAGCCCCCATTGTGTTTTCAGACTTACTATATCATCGTATGATTAATGCCTCCATCCACATTTTTATTCTGTGGGTGTCTGACTTTTATTTTGATGAATGAGCTCAAATGACACCATGTTCAGAACGTAGAATGATGCTGCATTGAAGAGACATTCCAAAAACAAACACATAAAGGGGATAGATGATTTGATAGTTCAGTAATGGTGAAGTTGTTTGTGCGGTGTGAGTAGTGATTGATAGAAAGAGGAGTGGATTGGATTGGTAAGTAGAAATCGGTCATGTTAGTACTATGGCAGTGAGTTGTGCCTCAGAGTCCTACAGCCTTCACTTGGGTCTATGTTTGTTCCTCTCCCTGCGGTGCTGCTTTGATTGACACACATGTTCTTTTTCCAACCCAGTCGAGGACACAGAGAGGGGCAGACGCTACTCTACAGCTTGTAAAGGAAAACCACTCAAGGCATTTGCCTTTTAAATAGGTTAGCTCAAAATGTGTTTGGTGTGTTGAAAATGATGTCTATCAGAGACGTAAATGGGGACTTTAAAAGACAGCCAACAAATAATCTACTTCACTTGGTCCCAATAATCTGGATATGGATTAATGGTGGGTGACTAAGAAAGGAAATCATGTCTGCAGTGGCAACAACATCAACAGCACTTGTATATTTAAATCATCTATTGTTAAGTTATTGACTGTAGCTCATCCACGTCTTCAAAGGTTGAACCAAAGGGGCTTTGAGTTGAAATCTGTAGCTGTAAACCTTTAGTTTACATACACTTAGGTTGAAGTCATTAAAACTAATTTTTCAACCACACCACAGATTTCATGTTAACAAACTAAAGTTTTGGCAACTCGGTTAGGACATCTACTTGTGCATGACACAAGTAATTCTTCCAACAATTGTTTACAGACAGATTATTTCACTTATAATTCACTATATCACAATTCCAGTGGGTCAAAAGTTTACATACACTAAGTTGACTGTGCCTTTAAACAGCTTGGAAAATTCCAGAAAATAATGCATGGCTTTAGAAGCTTCTGATAGGCTAATTGAGTCAATTAGAGGTGTACCTGTGGATGTATTTCAAGGCCTACATTCAAACTCAGTGCCTCTTTGCTCGACATCATGGGAAAATCAAAAGAAATCAGCCAAGACCTCAGATTCATTCTTGGGAGCAATTTCTAAACGCCTGAAGGTACCACGGTCATCTGTACAAAAAATAGTACGCAAGTATAAACACCATGGGACCATGCAGCCGTCATACCGCTCAGGAAGGAGACGCATTCTTTCTCCTAGAGATTAACATACTTTGGTGCAAAAAGTGCAAATAAATCCCAGAACAACAGCAAAGGACCTTGTGAAGATGCTGGAAGAAACAGTTACAAAAGTATCTATATCCACAGTAAAACGAGTCCTATATCGACATAACCTGAAAGGCCGCTCAGCAAGGAAGAAGCCACTGTTCCAAAACCGCCATAAAAAAGCCAGACTACGGTTTGCAACTGCACATGGGGACAAAAATCATACTTTTTTGAGAAACGTCCTCTAGTCTGATGAAACAAAAATAGAACTGTTTGGCCATAATGACCATCGTTATGTTTGGAGGAAAAAGGGGGATGCTTGCAAGCCGAAGAACACGGGGGTGGCAGCATCATGTGTTGGGGTGCTTTGCTGCAGGAGGGACTGGTGCACTTCACAAAGTAGATGGCATCATGAGGAAGGAAAATTATGTGGATATATTGAAGCAACATCTCAAGACATCAGTCAGGAAGTTAAAGCTTGGTCGCAAATGGGTCTACGAAATGGACAATTACCCCAAGCATACTTCCAAAGTTGTGGCAAAATGGCTTAAGGACAACAAAGTCAAGGTATTGGAGTGGCCATCACAAAGCCCTGACCTCAATCCTATAGAAGATTTGTGGGCAGAACTGAAAAAGCAAGTGTGAGCAAGGAGGCCTACAAACCTGACTCAGTTACACCAGTTCTGTCAGGAGGAATGGGCCAAAATTCACCAAACTTATGTGGGAAGCTTGTGGAAGGCTACCTGAAACGTTTGACCCAAGTTAAACAATTTAAAGGCAGTGCTACCAAATACTAGTTGACTTCTGACCCACTGGGAATGTGATGAAAGAAATACAAGCTGAAATAAATTATTCTCTCTACTATTATTCTGACATTTCACATTCTTAAAATGATGTGGTGATCCTAACTGACCTAAGACAGGGAATTTTTACTAGGATTAAATGTCAGGAATTGTGAAAAACTGAGTTTAAATGTATTTGGCTAAGGTGCATGTAAACTTCCGAATTCAACTGTATGTAGCATTGTTATGGAGCCAATCATCTAAATAGGCCATTAGGCCAGCCATTAGCCCATCATTACTCTGCCTGAATGAGGCCAGTCCTGGAGAGTTGCACTTATTGGACTCAGTCATTCATAAACTGCTCATTTACTTCACCAGTCTTCCACAAATAAAGCTCAAGGTCCTGAGACCTCATTCACCGGTGTTGTGTGGAGGCAGGCAGAGATGACGACAGCACTTAGACCATCTGAATGGATGGATGAATCCTAGTCTCTTTCTCCTCTGTCTCTCATTCTTATCTCTTTAATTCAATTGCTCTCTATCAATCCCATTCTCCTATTTCTCTCCTGCTCTCCTTCTCTCTCTCTCTCTCTCTCTCTTTCTCTCTCTCTCTCTCTCTCTCTCTCTCTCTCTCTCTCTCTCTCTCTCTCTCTCTCTCTCTCTCTCTCTCTCTCTCTCTCTCTCTCTCTCCCCCTCTCTTTCTCTTTCTCTTTTTATCTCTGTAATCACCTCCAGTAATGAAGACATGGAGAACTAGGTAAGGCCTGTGATTATGATTTATGTATTCAATCGTTTCACCTGCTTTTATCAGGTGATTAGTATCACTGTCACATCGCAACCCTGGTCTGCTTCAACTGCTAAAGGTGCTACCAACAAGAGTGCTCACAATACCTGCAGATTAGGCCACAACAAGTGACCACCGCTTTTCTATTTAGGAATCCAAATGTTGAAACACTTTTTATGACTAATGGATTTGTATTCATTTACTTGATTGTTCCCAAGTAATGTATTCAGAAATGATCTTTGCAGCAAATTATTTTAATTGACTGCTCTTGTGGGTTTTCTGTTTGTGTTCAATGTATCCTGAATCCTGTAGCAGCATCACTAACACCCTGTTTGTAATTGGGGATTACCTCAGGGTGTTGGAGATTAGAATGTGTTTCTGGGAGGGAGGGAGGGAGGGAGGGAGGGAGGGAGGGAGGGAGGGAGGGAGGGAGGGAGAGAGAGACTTTGACTTTTGACATCTCTTTTATTACACTCTAATCCATCAAAATTACATACTCCTTATACACATTACTTCATTCAATTCCTCCTCCTCATAAAATATCTTTACAATTTGCCTTTAAAACACATCTTTTACACCATTACATTAAATCCTCCCTCTTCATTTGGTTGACATACAATATTTCCAACACCCCAAAAATAGAAGAAAGATTCAGTATTCAGTTCAACGGATCAGCATCACTATTAAACTGCATTTTTCTCTTTCTTGTCAACCAAATTGCCATTTTTGCCATACCAAATAAAACATTTATCAAAACAATTTTGCTTTTATTCAAGGTGTTATATTTTGGTCCAAAAATAAAAAAACTATTTTTAAAAATAAAACCAAAATTATGGCTCAATTCATTTAACACACCAAGAATTTCTAATAGCCTTGAACACCCAATAAATATATGAAAGACTGTTTCTGGTAGACCACAAAATAGACACTCTTCTCCTTGCAAAGGATCTAAGTGAACTTTATGACAGTTTGTTGCTATACTCCAATGAGAGATCCTCCATTGCAAATCTCCACTTCTTTTCTCAATTGGTTTCTTATACAATGTCCTCCAACATCCTTTTGGAGAGGCCCCTGATTCAACAAAATTTGTCCATTTGGTCTCTGGAAGATCTTGCAGTGCTCTTATATTAAAATATTTTACACAAACAAGATAAAGTGACTTCTTAGATATAGTGTCAAATAGACCAATCTCAGGTGTTGTAAAAGTAAGACGTCTCCCCTCCTCCTCCTGCCACTCTCCTACATTTACACCCACCCTGATGCTGGGGAACACAGTTTCAACCATTTCAGCTTGCAATGGTATTACCGTAAAAGACTCCTGTATCTCAGTTAATAATTTTTCAACATTCCTAACCGAGTAAATACCAATCTTCATGGGCAATTTTTCTGCAGAAATCCATGTGTCCCTTGACCGAAGATGACCGATTTTACATATTCCTGCTTTAACCAAGCTTGCGCAGACACCTTTAGATTTTAACATCACATTAGATAAAAGAGGATTAAAAATCAAAGGTTCTTCAAGAACCCACTCCTGATTTTCTTCAGATAGCTCTCTTTTAACAATAAATATTTGCCAAGCATTTAAAACTGATGCATAAAAAGCAGAGAGTCCATTAACATCCACTTCCTTCAAATTCATTAAGAATAAGTGTCTATCCAAGTTCATCCACCCTACTCTTCTTAGTAAAGCACAAGCTATTTGTGTCCAGTTTTTGGACTGATTATATAGGAGTCTTTGTGCAGTCTGTAGTCTAAAACCAGCTACCTTGGACTTAATGTCTATAAGGCCTTGGCCTCCTTCATTCAACTGCAGATACAGTACTGATTCTCTTAACCAGTGTTGTCCATTCCAGAAAAAATTTACCATCACTCTTTGAATTTCCCTGATTAGTTCATCTGGTGGGTTTAACACAATTACTTTATGCCATAATAATGAGGCTGCAAGATTGTTTATGACTAGCACTCTTCCTCTATATGATAATTGAGGTAAAATCCTATTCCATTTTGATAATCTATTACAAATTTTATCTTTAACACCTTCCCAGTTTTTTCTTTGATATACTTCTGAACCTAAAAAAATGCCTAAAAACTTAAATCCCTCTTTTTCCCACTTTACATTTCCAGGGATAACAGGTTTTGCATTGACATGTCCACATTTATCTTTTTCATTGCACCAAAATGCTTCCGTTTTACTCCAGTTCAGTCTTGCAGATGATGCTCTCTCATATAAAGAGATACTGTAAGTAACCACATCAATATCTCTTTGATCTTTCACAATTACAGTAATATCATCTGCATAGGCTGTTAACTTAAATGCATTGCAGTTACCTTCAACCTTTAGACCAGACAGTTTTTTTCTTAAAATACATAGGAGTGGTTCCACTGCTAAAGCGTATAACTGACCAGACAATGGACATCCTTGTCTTATACCCTTAAGCAACCTTATTGGTTTACTTAACACCCCACCTATTTTTAAAATACAAGAGGCATTCATATATAAGAGTTTGATCCAGGAAATAAAACCCTCTCCAAACCCAAAAACACTCATTGTTTCATACAGAAAACCATGATCCACTCTATCGAATGCTTTCTCCTGATCCAAGAACAGAAAGCCAACATTTTCTTCATATAATTTAGAGTAATCTAAAATGTCTCTGATCATAAAGATGTTGTCATATATGGTTCTTTCTGGAATGCAGTAGGATTGATCTTGATGTATTACATCTCCTAATACAGTTTTCAGCCTATTTGCCAACACTTTAGCTATTAGCTTATAGTCAGTTGTTAAAATTGACACCGGCCTCCAGTTTTTTAGATCACTCAAGTCACCTTTTTTTGGTAAAAGTGTTAATACTGCCCGATGCCAACTTGTGGGAAGGCGCTTTTCTTTAAAACACTCTTGGATCACCTCATAAAAGTCTCTTCCAATGTATTTCCACACAGCTTTAAAAAAGTCCACTGATAGTCCATCAATTCCAGGTGCTCTACCCAGGTTCATCTGTTTAACGACATCATTTAACTCCTCGAATGATACAGAACTGTCCAGAATCTCACTCTGTGTTTTCGTGATAGAAGGCAGCTGCTGCAGTGTCTGTGACACGCATTCAGAATCCGTTTCTTCTTTTCTATACAAGTTTGAATAAAAGTCCACCGCAATCTTTCTCATTTCTCTTGCATCAAAAGTCTTTCGTCCATCAGGTTTTGTCAAACAATACATTTCATTTTGTTGTTTTGACACTTTTTCTAAATTAAAAAAATATGCAGTGGGAGCATCTATCTCATGTACAGACATAAAACGAGATCTTATCAGGGCACCTTTTGCCCGCACTTGCAACAAATCTTCTAGATCACGTTTCTTTTCACCCAATATGCCAGCTGAAGATGAATTAGATTTCTGAATCATACCAGATGTGATGTTTACAATCTCTTGTTCTATTTCAGACATTTTTTGTTTTATTTTTCTTGTTGAAAAACAAGTATACTGCTGACAAAATATTTTTATTTGTGTCTTTCCTATTTCCCACCATTGTATCAAATTATCAAATTCATTTTTCTTAGAACCCCATTCTTTCCAAAACATTTCAAATTTCTCTATGAACTCTTTTTCTTTCAACAATGCAACATTAAATTTCCAATATGGACTTTTAGATTTAGCTTGTGTCAGAATAATATTCACTGTAATAAAATTGTGATCTGATAGACAACATGGAAAAATCTCACACCCCATTATTCTATTATTTTCAGCACCCTTGACATAAAACCTGTCGAGTCTTGCTACCCTTATCATTCCCTGCGAAACTTTTGTCCATGTATATTGCTTCATCTCTTTATTCCGGTCTCTCCATACATCTACCCAATCATTCTGCACTATAATACTTTTTAAAACAGCTACTGATACAGGATGTGGTTCCTCATTATTCCTATCTAAAAGAAAATTAAGAGTACAATTCCAATCCCCCCCAATGATTAGCATACCATCTACAGTATAACTTTTTAAAAACTCTCCTAATTTCCTAAACATAATGATTTTATCTGACCCTTTATTTGGAGCATAAATATTTATAAAAACGAATATCTGGTTTTCAATTTTAGCTTTCACCATCAAAATACGTCCTCTCTCTATTTCTATTTCTGATAAAATATTAACATTGAGGTGAGTTGAAAATAAAATCGCTACACCTGAACTGACATTTGTGCCATGGCTTAAACAAATATTTCCTTTCCACCACAAATTTAACTTCGATTCATTTTTAATATCACTATGAGTTTCTTGTAAAAATATTACTTCTGAATCTTTAAGCCTAAGAAACTCAGAGAGTAAAACTCTTTTTCCTCCTTCCCTCAGCCCATTCACGTTTAATGATCCTAGTCTAAGAATCTGCATTGCTGGGGAGAGGGAAAAAAACAACAAATGACAAAAACACAAAACGAAAATTAGGATAGATCCCACACCCATGTGCTTTATTTTTTCCATTTTGACAGTTTTACGTTATCTTTATGAGTTTTACGTACATTTGTTAGAAACTTTTTCAGCCGAAAACGTTTCTGTTTTGAAATGACCTCATAGCCCACCGTCCTCTGAGCCAACGCCACTGATTTGATAAACTTCAATCGGGGAAAAATTTTGCCACATCAACCTTTTTCCCTTTAGTCAAATCCAGAAACTCATTTAACTCTTCGACAGAATAAACATCCTCCAAAGACTGACTACAATCAATCTCCGAGAATTCCGAACAATTGTCACAATCGTCCCCTTCTTCTTCACTGCTTTCACTCTCCATAAGCACGTTATTCTGTAATCCGCTAACACTCGCATCCTCATCATCGTGAACGCCTTCCTTATCTTCATCAGCAACAACTTCCTCCATCACAACAATCGGGCCCACAGCATTATCACCAGCTCGTATAGTTGAAATAAACTCACTCACCTCTGACTTTGAACTTGGATCTAGAGCACTCTTCTCCGGTAGCGAACCAGTTTGAGGAATAACGCTGGGTTCTCCTGCCGAATCCGTATCCTATGAATCCTTATCGTTAACCCCGTTTATCTTTTGTTTTTTTTCTGGAATGCTTTGAGCGTTTTGCTTATCCTTATTTCCCTCGTTCTTTTCATTTTCTGATTGTTTCTTATGCGGGCACGTGAACTTCTTATGTCCTAAATCCCCGCATTCAAAACAACGCAAACTTTCTGTCGTTGCATAAATCATATAGGAGCTGTCCCCTTGCTGAATGCGAAACGATATGTCCAATTCCTTAGATTGCGCATTTAAAAACATGAATACTTGTCTTCGAAAGGACAACACATGTTTTAATGCTGGGTTTTTACACCCGAACGGCAACATTTTAATGGATCCAGCAAACTTTCCAAAGCGACTCAGTTCTTTTGTAATTTGCTCATTTGTAATAAATGTCGGTGCATTTGAAATGGTAACCCTGGTAGCCGGTGCGCGTAAAGGTATTACTTGCACCAGGGAATCAGCAATAACAATTCCTTTTTCCACAAGGCTGTTTACCAATTTTCCATCTTTCAGAAACACCACCACCGCCTTGTTCATTCTGGACGCCGATACTATATTTTCGTGCCCTACAACCTCGCCCATTGCTAAAAGTACGTCTTCTACGGTAATTGCTTGATCCGAGAACACTTTGCACCCATTTTTGATAGTTATCCCCGGCGCTCCCTCGCCGGAGAGAGACGCCATGGCCTTAGTCAAACTACTTCCTCACACCAGATTTTTCTTAAACTAACCTATATAATAAACCAAAAATTGTGCATAAATAAAACCACCCCAAAAAAACTTAAATAAAACCCAGAAAAAGATTTTAAACTTGAAATCAAATTCAAACGTGCCGCTCTCACACCCCACGCCACACTTCCGCTCCCAGCATGCAACACACACAAAGAGAGAGAGAGAGAGAGAGAGAGAGAGAGAGAGAGAGAGAGAGAGAGAGAGAGAGAGAGAGAGAGAGAAAGATATAGGCAGAGAGAGAGAGAGGAAGAAATAGGCAGAGAGAGAGAGATATAGGCAGAGAGAGAGAGAGAGAGATAGGCAGAGAGAGAGAGATATAGGCAGAGAGAGAGAGAGAGATATAGGCAGAGAGAGAGAGAGAGAGATATAGGCAGAGAGAGAGAGAGAGAGATATAGGCAGAGAGAGAGAGATACAGGCAGAGAGAGAGAGAGAGAGCGATACAGGCAGAGAGAGAGAGATATATAGGCAGAGAGAGAGAGATATATAGGCAGAGAGAGAGAGAGATACAGGCAGAGAGAGAGAGAGAGAGAGAGAGAAAGAGATACAGGCAGAGAGAGAGAGAGAAAGAGATACAGGCAGAGAGAGAGAGAGAGAGAGAGAGAGAAAGAGATACAGGTAGAGAGAGAGAGATCCATCCATCCATCCATCCATTCATCCATTTGGGGATCTGTCTGGAGCAGCAGGAAATGTCCATGAATGATTGGCAGCTGTAACCTTCCAATGAGGCTCATTTTCAGAGACTGGGAGTCCCTACCAGCCATTCATCCTCATCATCTCTTATTAAACATCCAAGTGCTTCTCAATCACTAACAGACCAGTCTGAGTGTTCCCTCCCAGTTCTGGCTCTGCATCAACAGCCACACAACAGCCTATCCCAGCATAGCCTAACACAGAGCACTGCACATCACAACTAGGAAATTAATATTTTCCCCAAAATCAACCAAGTTTCAGTACCGGGAATAATTCATATTTATCTACAGTCCCATTTTAAGCAGGTAAAACCAAGATATGGTCACTATGCCGGCGTTGTCCCCGAATATGAGGGGCGCTGCACCACCTTCTCTGCTTGGCTGCACCACTATGTAAAGATTGCAGAGCAAATTAAACTGATATTTAGTATTGATCGCCAATGACATTGTTGTGAATTGCGAAACAGGCTGTTTCTGAGCGTTATCATGTTGCTCATATATATTTTGTAACGGCAGTAAAAAAATGACCAAAGTAACTAAGCTTGCTAGATAACTTCCAGTCAAATGACCAAAGTAACTAAGCTTGCTAGATAACTTCCTTCAATAAAAGACAGAATATCCCCTATATTTGGTAAAATGGAGTTGATGATTATATAGATGGAAGGTCAGCTCACAAATATTGTGGAAATTAAAAGTGGAAATACACTCTTAGAAAAAAGGGTTCCAAAAGGGTTCTTTGGCTGTCCCGTAGGAGAACCCTTTTTGGTTCCAAGTATAACCCTTTTTCGATCCAGGTAGAACTCTTTTGGGTTCAATGTAGAACCCTCAATGTAAAGGGTTCAACATGGAACTCAAAAGGGTTCTACCTGGAATCAAATAGGTTTCTTCAAAAGGTTCTGCTATGGGGACAGCCAAAGAACCCTAGAACCCAGAGTAGGTTCCAGATAGCACATTTTCTTCTAAGAGTGTAGTTTAAATATTAAGGTATCTTAACAGGGAACCTACTCTGTTTAAAAACAATGTCCAGTCCGTTTGTTGATCCACATTCTCTGCTTAAGCTCTCATATGGGCAGCAATACGAGACAGCAGAGAGAAGCGGGGGAAATGTTATAGCGGTATTTTGACATCCATAGGTGAAAGACGCGCTTTGATAATGCAATTTATGAATAACAGAATGCAGTTAGGAATTTTTATGTGAGACAGAAGTCAGGATTTGGGGTTTCAGTGGGATTGGGACAGAATAGGAAACTAGCCTAGGCTCTAGGACAGGACAAGTTAGAATTTTGCCTCATGCCTCTGAATTGTTAAGACTTCATGTCTGTGACAGAGTTGTCTATGTAGTGAATTGTGCATAGGCCTTTCAAATGTGTGACTGTCTGAAGAGTCACAATGAAGACTCAAAGAGGCACATGTTATTTTATAGGCTATACTGTAGTGGTTTCCTGTATGTTTCTTTAACTGCATTCAGGTCACGTGTGCAGTCCAGCAGAGTCAATTATGCGCGTGGTTTGAATTTATAGCGACTTTGTGTGAAGTAAATACGCTAGGGCCTAGACTAAAGGCTTCCAGGCGACAACCTGTTAGGATAATGTGCCGTTACATTTTCTTCTAATCTGCTGCTGCGCATGTTGTGTATTTTGTAGAATTGCATTAGTGCCA
>CM042397.1:17137832-17222832 GCA_023634145.1 Thymallus thymallus | reverse complement strand
ACGCTATAGAGATGCTGATATGCAGTACTCGAATACAGAGTCACACAGTGCAGTAGAGGCAAACACACGTCAGGCACACACACAGTGCAGTCTGATTCCAACTCCTTTATATCAGAGAATGAACAAGTAACCTTTCCCCATAATATCCTGATTGGACTCCAATGTCTAATTGCAGTGTGTAGATATATTGGCCCACCCGTGCAGTTCAGTGAAAACAAGACTCTCCTGTGTGTTAGTGTCTTGGTGTTTCTCTCCGTGTTCCTTCACATCTAACACAGGAGACCTACCCACAGGTGGAATTACTGTATTTGGCAAATGCTCACATGCCATGAAATTGGAAGGTGATGTGGGAGGAGTGAGTAAAGGGAAGAGAGGTGGTTAGGAATGTCACAGGGGCAATTGATGCTGTATGTATCCCAATGTCAAAGGGACACTCCAATGCCAAACCAAACTCATTGATGAGCCCAGGTGTGGGTAATTCAAGGCCTCAAGGGTAGCAGACCGCAGTGAGTGCAGGCTTTTGTTACAGGCCAGTTCCAACACGATTCAATTAACTAACCGCTCATCTGGAACTAGATTAGAGTCAGATGTGTTCTGTAATTACTGGGTTGGAATAAAATCCTGCTGTCAACACTGGATCCCTCCTGGAGTGGAGTTGCCCACCCCTGGCTTAACCTAATGTATAATTCAAGATATTTCTTTGTAATCCAACTTTATTATGCTACTGGTACTATGCCATCCATTGTAACATTTATATGATTTGATATCTTGTTTAAAGAGTATAGAGTGCCTCTGCTCTGACAGTGTCTGTCTGGCTGGCTCCAGCACAGTCTGGATGAGAGAGGTTTTCCATGAGGATCAGTGTCTGTCTTTCTGATGTTCCCCTTGATGCTCTGTCTAATAAACTCAGCCAGTCCCCCAAATGAAAGTCTCTACACCAAATTATTCATCAATTGTACATGTGAGTTGCTCTCTGTTGTTGCTCTCTGTTGTTGCTGCCTGTTGTTGCTGCCTGTTGTTGCTGTCTGTTGTTGCTGTCTGTTGTTGTTGCTCTCTGTTGTTGCTCTCTGTTGTTGCTGTCTGTTGTTGCTCTCTGTTGTTGCTGTCTGTTGTTGCTCTCTGTTGTTGCTCTCTGTTGTTGCTCTCTGTTGTTGCTGTCTGGTGTTGCTGTCTGTTGTTGCTGTCTGTTGTTGCTCTCTGTTGTTGCTGTCTGGTGTTGCTGTCTGTTGTTGCTCTCTGTTGTTGCTGTCTGTTGTTGCTGTCTGTTGTTGCTGTCTGTTGTTGCTCTCTGTTGTTGCTCTCTGTTGTTGCTCTCTGTTGTTGCTGCCTGTTGTTGCTGTCTGTTGTTGCTGTCTGTTGTTGTTGCTCTCTGTTGTTGCTGTCTGTTGTTGCTGTCTGTTGTTGCTGTCTGTTGTTGCTGCCTGTTGTTGCTCTCTGTTGTTGCTGTCTGTTGTTGCTGTCTGGTGTTGCTGTCTGGTGTTGCTGTCTGTTGTTGCTGTCTGTTGTTGCTGTCTGTTGTTGCTGTCTGTTGTTCTTGTCTGAATAGAACAACTTATTCCTCGGCTCATTAATTCATTAAAAGGTTTGACAGTTTGGGCTGTAATTTAATTTAGTGAGATGAATGATTAAACAAAGGCTTTTACTTTTTGACATTATGTAACCTCACCATAATGACCTAAATGTTAAATCTGATGTCATTATGGTTGAACATTAGATAAACAGCCTAATGTAAGACCTGCCAGACTACCAGAGTACCTGTTGGCCTGGCCTACCCCCCTCTGTTCCTCCCAAAGCTACCACCCGATTTGACCTCTGAAGGGCTTTTCTCTCTCTGCTGGGCTAGCTTCAGGCAACTAGGCTACGCCTCTAATTCATCCAGTCGCTCATTAAAATGCTTAACAAGGCTCGTGTGAATTAGAGAAGCTCATTTCCTGATTGATTAATTGATGCCTTGACACAACTGAAGACACTAATGAGAGGCCAGTGTGGCGTTATAATGGCTCATGTCAAGATTGAACTGATCACACAACCTTGTCGTTAGTATTTAGCCTGTAGACATGTATCGCTTTGTGCTAACAACAATCAACTAGGGATTAACATGGATACTGTCCCGGGACTGTCCCGCGAACACTCCCCACATTTCCCCCAAAAATGTAATGACAAGACCTGGGAAATTACAAAATAATTCCCCAATGTGGCACTAATGCAATTCCACAAAATACACAACATAACGCAGAAGCAGAGTAGCATTTTTTTGGGGCACATTATCTAAACAGGTTGTTGCATGGAAGCCTTTAGCCTAGCGTATTTACAAAGTCGACATCAATTCAAACCTTACGCATAATTGACTGTGCCGGACTGCACACACGAACTGAATGTAGTTAATAAAACCCTACAGGAAACCACTACAATATAGCCTATAAAATAACATGTCTCTTTTAGCTGTCATTGTGTCAGGCTCTGGCCATAGAGAAGCCCATTTGCTTCTCTATGTAGCTATGGTCAGAGTCTGACATTGTCTTTCTTTTCTGTTTCTGTGTCGGGTTGGGGTGGATCCCTAATTAGAGGCAGCTGCACCGCATTGTCTCTAATTAGGGATTCCATATATGTTGAGTCTGTCCCTCACTCGGGTGTGGGTTGTTATCGATGTATGTCGCAGTCACGGTGTAAGTAAGTGTGTTTTGTTTACGTCCGTTCATTTGGTGTGTGTTGTGAACGTGACGTTAGTCTGTTCGTAAAGTCTTTTCGTGTTTCGTTAGTTCGTCATTTGGATTTGTTTTACATAGTATAGTAGTGTTTTTATTTATACATAGTAAAATAAAAATCATGTCGAACTATCCCTGCGCTGCGTCTTGGTCTCTCCAAACACCCGTTCGTGACAGAACAACCCACCTGCAGCCTGGAGCCCAGACACCCCAAACGATTGTCGGAGAGGGGCTATGGGGGTGGTCGGGGGTAGACGGAGAGGAGCCCCGGCCACTGCACTCGTGGGGGATCCCGGAAGAGCCCCTACAGCCAAGGGAGCAGAGGTACGGAGAGGAGTCGGAAGAGGAGGACGATGACGTACTTCTGTTCCCTCTCTCGTGGGGACTCTTGGAGGAGATCTCACGAGGAGGGGATTGGCGAAGGAGTGAGGAAGATCGCAGCCAGAGCCCGGAGAGGCTGAAGACGGGGAATCGCCCACCACTTCGTCTGCCCACAGATCAGGATCGGGAGAAGCCCGAGGGGTTCTATAAATACCCGGGGGAGGAGCAGACGAGGTGGTGGAGAGCCTGGGTTGCGCTTCCGCTGGAGGCTCAGAAGGACCCACTCCTCCAGGAGATAGAGGAGGAGAGGGACTTTGAGCACCGACGGGTACTAGTGCTGAGGCTAATGGACAGACGACCACCTCCAGCGAAGGTCAGCAGCCCGCCACCTCCAGCGAAGGTCAGCGTCCCGCCACCTCCGGCGAAGGTCAGCGTCCCGCCACCTCCGGCGAAGGTCAGCGTCCCGCCACCTCCGGCGAAGGTCAGCGTCCCGCCACCTCCGGCGAAGGTCAGCGTCCCGCCACCTCCAGCGAGGGTCAGCAGCCCTGAACCTCCAGCGAAGGTCAGCAGCCCTGAACCTCCAGCCATCTGCTCCGCCTCAGTGCCAGAGCAGTCCGCTCCACCGGTACCCAGTCCGGGTCCAGCCGCCTGCTCCGCCGCAGTGCCAGAGCAGTCCGCTCCACCGGTGCACATTCCGGGTCCAGCCGCCTGCTCCGCCTCAGTGCCTGAGCAGTCCGCTCCACCGGTGCCCAATGCGGGTCTAGCCGTCTGCTCCGCCGCAGTGCCAGAGCAGTCCGCTCCACCGGTACCCAGTCCGGGTCCAGCCGCCTGCTCCGCTTCAGTGCCAGAGCAGTCCGCTCCACCGTTACCCAGTCCGGGTCCAGCCGCCTGCTCCGCCTCAGTGCCAGAGCAGTCCGCTCCACCGGTACCCAGTCCGGGTCCAGCCACCTTCTCCGCTTCAGTGCTAGAGCAGTCCGCTCCACCGGTACCCAGTCCGGGTCCAGCCGTCTGCTCCGCCTCAGTGCCAGAGCAGTCCGCTCCACCGGTACCCAATCTGGGTCCAGCCGTCTGCTCCGCCGCAGTGCCAGAGCAGTCCGCTCCACCGGTACCCAGTCCGGGTCCAGCCCCCTGCTCCGCCTCAGTGCCAGAGCAGTCCGCTCCACCGGTACCCAGTCCGGGTCCAGCCGCCCGCTCCGCCTCAGTGCCAGAGCAGTCCGCTCCACCGGTACCCAGTCCGGGTCCAGCCGTTTGTCCGCCTCAGTGCCAGAGCAGTCCGCTCCACCGGTGCCCAGTCCGGGCCCGGCTGTTTTCCCAGCTCCATGGCCGGAGCAATTTACCCCACCTGTGCCCAGTCCGGGCCCGGTTTTTTGCCCAGCTCCATGGCCGGAGCCATTTGTCCCACCGGTGCCCAGTCCGGGCCCGGTTGTTTTCCCCGCTCCATGGCCGGAGCCGTTTGTCCCACCGGTGCCCAGTCCGGGCCCGGGCGTTTTCCCCGCTCCATGGCCGGAGCCGTTTGCCCCACCAGTGCCCAGTCCGGGCCCGGGCGTTTTTCCCGCTCCATGGCCGGAGCCGTTTGCCCCACCGGTGCCCAGTCCGGACCCGGTTGTTTTCCCCGCTCCATGGCCGGAGCCGTTTGCCCCACCGGTGCCCAGTCCGGGCCCGGGCGTTTTCCCCGCTCCATGGCCGGAGCCGTTGGCCCCACCGGTACCCAGTCCGGGCCCAGCGATAAGTAGGGGCCATGGGAAAAAACTGTCCACATCGCCGGAGCCAGAGCCGCCCTCGAGGGACTAGTCTTCCCTCCCATTAACCCCCCCTGTTTTGTGTGTTTGTTTTTGTTTTTTTTTGGCGTCCGGGAGTCCGCGCCTTGGGGGGGGGGGGGGTACTGTCAGGCTCTGGCCATAGAGAAGCCTATTTGCTTCTCTATGTAGCTATGGTCAGAGTCTGACAGTGTCTTTCTTTTCTGTTTCTGTGTCGGGTTGGGGTGGATCCCTAATTAGAGGCAGCTGCACCGCATTGTCTCTAATTAGGGATTCCATATATGTTGAGTCTGTCCCTCACTCGGGTGTGGGTTGTTATCGATGTATGTCGCAGTCACGGTGTAAGTAAGTGTGTTTTGTTTACGTCCGTTCATTTGGTGTGTGTTGTGAACGTGACGTTAGTCTGTTCGTAAAGTCTTTTCGTGTTTCGTTAGTTCGTCATTTGGATTTGTTTTACATAGTATAGTAGTGTTTTTATTTATACATAGTAAAATAAAAATCATGTCGAACTATCCCTGCGCTGCGTCTTGGTCTCTCCAAACACCTGTTCGTGACACATTGTGACTCTTCACAATTCACTACATAGGCCTCTTTGTCAAATCAAATCAAATATTATTCGTCGCCTACACATATTTTGAAGATGTTATTACGGGTGTAGTGAAATGCTTACGTTCCTAGCTCCAACAGTGCAGTAATACTTAACAATAAAATAACAATACACACAAATCCCCAAAATATAATAAAATAATGAAGAAATATAGAAATATATTTTTTAAAAAGGTTGGAATATACACTACCATTCAAAAGTTTGGGGTCACTTAGAAATGTCCTTGTTTTTGAAAGAAAAGCAAATATTTTGTCCATTAAAATTCATTCAAATTGATCAGAAATACAGTGTAGACATTGTTAATGTTGTAAATGACTACTGTAGCTGGAATTGGCAGATTATGGAATATCTACATAGGCGTACAGAGGCCCATTATCAGCAACCATCACTCCTGTGTTCCAATGGGATATTGTGTTAGCTAATCCAAGTTTAGAATTTTAAAAGGCTAAATTATCATTAGAAAACTCTTTTGCATTTATGTTAGCATAGCTGAAAACTTTTGTGCTGATTAAAGAAGCAATAAAACTGGCCTTCTTTAGACTAGTTGAGTATCTGGAGCATCAGCATTTGTGGGTTCGATTACAGGCTCAAAATGGCCAGAAACAAATAACTTTCTTCTGAAACTCATCAGTCTATTCTTGTTCTGAGAAATTAAGGCTATTCCTTGTGAGAAATTGGCAAGAAACTGAAGATCTCGTACAGCGCTGTGTACTACTACCTTCACAGAACAGCGCAAACTGGCTCTAACCAGAATATAAAGAGGAGTGTGAGGCCCCGGTGCACAACTGATCAAGAGGACAAGTACATTAGAGTGTCTAGTTTGAGAAACAGACGCCTCACAAGTCCTCAACTGGCAGCTTCATTACCTGCAAAACACCAGTCTCAACGTCAACAGTGAAGAGGCAGCTCCGGGATGCTGGGCTTCTAGGCAGAGTTGCAAAGAAAAAGCCATATCTTCCTCTGTCCAGTGTTTGTGTTCTTTTGCCCTTAATCTTTTATTTTTATTGGCCAGTCTGAGATATGGCTTTTTCTTTGCAACTGTAGCCGTGTTGCAAAGAAAAAGCCATGTCTCAGACTGGCCAATAAAAATAAAATATTAAGATGGACAAAAGAACACAGACACTGGACAGAGGAAGATTGGAAAAATGTGTTATGGACAGACGAATCTAAATTTGAGGTGTTCGGATCACAAAGAAGAACATTTGTGAGACGCAGACCAAATGAAAAGATGCTTGACGCCATCTCTCAAGCATGGTGGAGGCAATGTGATGGTCTGGGGGTGCTTTGGTCGTGGTAAAGTGGGAGATTTGTACAGGGTATAAGGGATCTTGAAGAAAGAAGGCTATCACTCCATTTTGCAACGCCATGCCATATCCTGTGGACGGCGTTTAATTGGAGCCAATTTCCTCCTACAACAGAAGAAGCAGTCAGCTGGTATTCTGTCTATAATGGAGTGGCCAGCACAGTCACCGGATCCCAACCCTATTGAGCTGTTGTGGGAGCAGCTTGACCGTATGGTACGTAAGAAGTGCCCATCAAACCAATCCAACTTGTGGGAGGTGCTTTAGGAAGCATGGGGTGAAATCTTTTCAGATTACCTCAACAAATTGAGAACTAGAATGCCAAAGGTCTGCAAGGCTGAAATTGCTGCAAATGGAGGATTCTTTGACGAAAGCAAAGTTTGAAGGACACAATTATTATTTCAATTCAAAATCATTATTTATAACCTTGTCAACGTCTTGACTATATTTCCTATTCATTTTGCAACTCATTTCATGTATGTTTTCATGGAATTAATTGAGGAACATGATAACGCTCTGAATTTATTAACAGCCTGTTTCGCAATTCACAACAATGTCATTGGCGATCAAAGATGGTAACTCTATCATTACTAAATATCAGTTTTATTTTCTCTGAAATCTTTACATAGTGGCGCAGCCAAGCCGACAAGATGGTTCAGCGCCCCTTTTATTTGGGGAGAACCCTGGTATAGTGACTATCTTGGTTTTAAACGCTATAAATGGCCACTTCTGTTTGCGGTATTTCCGGTACTTTCAGGATAAATATGAAATATTCCCGATATTGAAACTTGGTAGATTTTAGGGAAAATGCTAATTACTGCCAAAGATATATACCACTTCCCTATTCATCTCTCTCTCTGACCTCATAAATCAGCAGTACAGAGATGATCCCCGGTTACAGTTAACATACTGTAGGACAGATCCAAGGTTACTATAGTAAACTAAAACTGAAACTAGAACTAATCAAACTGAAATAAAATAATTAACAAACTTGTTTGGAAAACTATAACTATGCTGAAACTTTATCTTTGACTCCAATATTATGTTTTTTGTGCTTACGGCACCTGGTATTCCCAGGCGGTCTCCTGTCCCTGTACTAACCAGGCCGACCCTGAACAGGTGTGTTAATGGTGGTATGGCCAGAAACGTAATTGTTTTTACCCCGTTTTCTTCCTGAATTAGGTCCTTTGGCTCATCTCTGCAACTCCTTAATGGGCTTGTGAGAGGCGGAGGTCGAGTCCTCCAAAACATGATCCACCTGGCCACCTACTTCTCATCACACTGCTTGCGTGACCTGGATGTCTGCCGCACCAATGTGTCGGAGGAAACACTGTTCGACTGACGACCGAGTCAGCTTGCAGGTGCCCGGCCCTGTTGCAAAGAGTCGCCAGAGCACGATGAGCCAAGGAAAGCCCCACCGGCTGTCACGGTGCGCATTATATAAGGGACGATAGACGGAGCGCTGGTGAAGTGTCATCCTTTTATTTGAAAATGAGTTGTTCTCTCGAGGCATTTACAAATAAAGGAGAGTGAAAAACAAAAACACGACTACGAAACAAAACACAGTGACTTACTTGCTTTCTGTGAACTCAAGGCAGACAAGCAGGAACAATGATCCACACACAGGTGGATCTGGGCAGATCTTAAATACCATCCCCAATCAGAGACAACGCTAGACAGCTGTCTCTGATTGGGGATGATAATCTCCCTGATAAGTGTGTGAGGACTTGGTTGTGTGCCTCTCTCCTCCCCTAGGTGGGAGTAAGAGGCCTTACCACAACCAAGCCCTCACAGTACCCCCCCCCCCTAAGGTGCGGACTCCCGATCGCAAACAACAATCCCCCCTCTCCTGAAAGAAAAAATTGTCCAAAAACTAGGGGGGACATGGCGGGGTACTGAGGTGGTTGCAGGTGGGGGCTCCGGTTCCGGTTCCGGGCGTGGCACAGGCTGTGAGAGTAGCTTCCCTCCTACCTCTCCGTTGCACGCCCGGTCCGGTCCGGACCCCGGCGCGATGGTTCCCCCCTCAGTACTCCCGCCATCCACCAAGTCCTGTCTGGACCCTGGTGTGGGAGCCCTCGACCCTGGAGAGGGACTGACAACCGGCCCCGGACTGGGCACCGATGGAGCGGATTGCTCCGGCACTGGAGCGACGCAGACGACCGGCCCCGGACTGGGCACCGGTGGAGCGGACTGCTCCGTCACTGGAGCGACGTAGACGACCGGCCCCGGACTGGGCACCGGTGGAGCGGACTGCTCCGGCACTGGAGCGACGTCGACGACCGGCCCCGGACTGGGCACCGGTGGAGCGGACTGCTCCGTCACTGGAGCGACATAGACGACCGGCCACGGACTGGGCACAGGTGGAGCGGACTGCTCCGGCACTGGAGCGACGCAGATGACCGGCCCCGGACTGGGCACCGGTGGAGCAGACTGCTCCGGCACTGGAGCGACGCAGACGACCGGCCCCGGACTGGGCACCGGTGGAGCGGATTGCTCCGGCACTGGAGCAACGCAGACGACCGGCCCCGGACTGGGCACCGGTGGAGCGGACCGCTCTGGCGCTGTAGCCGAGCAGACTGCTGGACCCGGATGTGGCTCTGGTGGAGGTTCAGGGCTGCTTACCTTCACCTGAGGTCTCGGGCTGCTGACCCTCCCCGGAGGCCTCGGGCTGCTGACCTTCACAGGAGGCCTCGGGCTGCTGACCTTCACAGGAGGCCTCGGGCTGCTGACCTTCACAGGAGGCCTCGGGCTGCTGACCTTCACAGGAGGCCTCGGGCTGCTGACCTTCACAGGAGGCCTCGGGCTGCTGACCTTCACAGGAGGCCTCGGGCTGCTGACCTTCTCCGGAGGTCTCGGGCTGCTGACCTTCACCAGAGGCCTCGGGCTGCTGACCTTCACAGGAGACCTCAGGCTGCTGACCATCACAGGAGGCCTCGGGCTGCTGACCTTCTCCGGAGACCTCGGACAGCTAACCCTCACCGGAGGTCTCGGGCTGCTGACCTTCACCGGAGACCTCGGGCTGGACGCCGTGCCCACCATGGGCACAGACGGAGAGGTGGTTTTCAGCCCTGCTGTAGGTCTGGCCGTCTGTCCCAGACTGGGCGCCGACACGCTATGGAGCTCCTGCTCCACAGCGGGACTGAACGTCGTGCCCACCCTGGGCACCGACGCAGAGATGGTTTCCAGCCCTCTGGTGGGGCTGGCTGTCGGCCCCAGACTGGGCACCGACACGCTATGGAGCTCCTGCTCCACAGCGGGGCTGAACGTCGTGCCCACCCTGGGCACCGACGCAGAGATGGTTTCCAGCCCTCTGGTTGGGCTGGCTGTCGGCCCCAGACTGGGCACCGACGCGCTATGGAGCTCCTGCTCCACAGCGGGGCTGAACGTCGTGCCCACCCTGGGCACCGACGCAGAGATGGTTTCCAGCCCTCTGGTTGGGCTGGCTGTCGGCCCCAGACTGGGCACCGACACGCTATGGAGCTCCTGCTCCACAGCGGGGCTGAACGTCGTGCCCACCCTGGGCACCGACGCAGAGATGGTTTCCAGCCCTCTGGTGGGGCTGGCTGTCGGCCCCAGACTGGGCACCGACACGCTATGGAGCTCCTGCTCCACAGCGGGGCTGAACGTCGTGCCCACCCTGGGCACCGACGCAGAGATGGTCTCCAACCACAGAGCTGCGCTTTCGACCCTCGCTGTAGGCTCCGTGTGAGGAATGGGCACGGGGCATACTGGACTGGGTGAGCGCACCACTGGTCTGCTGCGAGGCGCAGGCACGGGCCGTACCGGGCTGGGGAAATGCACCGTTGGGTTGGTGCGTTTAGCTGGCACGGGTCGCACCGGGCTGGAGACACGCACCATAGGGCTGGTGCGTGGAGCAGGCGCGGGCCGTACCGGGCTGGGGAAACGCACCGTTGGGTTGGTGCGTTTAGCTGGTACGGGTCGCACCGGGCTAATGTTGCGCACCGATGGTTTGGTGCGCAGAGTCGGTCTCCTCTTCCTCCGACTCTGGACCGGCGCTGGAGGCACCGGACTGGGAACTGGCGCTGGAGCACGACTGTCCCTGTCGTGCCTACTCCACCGCCAATCCCCATCCTGTGAGGGTTCTTCCGGGAACCCCCACGAGTGAGGGAACAGAAGCACATCGTCGTCGTCTTCCTCCGACTCCTCTCTGTACTCCTGCTCCCACGGCTGTAGGGGCTCCTCCTGGAACCCCCACGAGTGCAGTGGTCGGGGCTCTTCTCCTTCGATCCCCGACCACCCCCATAGCCCCCCCCCCAAAATCAGTTTGGGGGTTTTTCTGGGCTCCAGGCTGGTCCTCAACTTTAGCCCGGTGACGTTTACCCCGTCTACGGCGCCTCTGCTGCTCCGGACCCCAGCCTTCCTCCACCGAGCGATAGTAAGAGTGTTCCTCCTCGGTAATTTTTCCCATACCGAGGAGGATATCTCCTAGAGTAATTCCCCGTTGCGTCCCAGGGTGGTGGATCATTCTGTCACGGTGCGCATTATATAAGGGACGATAGACGGAGCGCTGGTGAAGTGTCATCCTTTTATTTGAAAATGAGTTGTTCTCTCGAGGCATTTACAAATAAAGGAGAGTGAAAAACAAAAACACGACTACGAAACAAAACACAGTGACTTACTTGCTTTCTGTGAACTCAAGGCAGACAAGCAGGAACAATGATCCACACACAGGTGGATCTGGGCAGATCTTAAATACCATCCCCAATCAGAGACAACGCTAGACAGCTGTCTCTGATTGGGGATGATAATCTCCCTGATAAGTGTGTGAGGACTTGGTTGTGTGCCTCTCTCCTCCCCTAGGTGGGAGTAAGAGGCCTTACCACAACCAAGCCCTCACACCGGCCAAACCCTCCCCTACCCCGGATGGCACTGGGCCATTTGTGCGCCGTCCTATGGGGCTCCCGGTCACAGGATCAAACCACAGGCTTTAATTGCACCTTTTGACCATTGCGTCATCAAGGACCCCCCCCCCGGACTCTAAAAAACTAATTTAGTTTTTATTATGTTCAGTTTTTTTTTTTGGGGGGGGGGGGGGGGGGGGGGGTTGTGCAAATATCTAACGCGGGTTACAATTTTGAAGTTACTAAATCTGGGGGGTAAATGAGGCCAGGAGATGGCGATGTTTGTGCATCACTATAACTAGCTAAAACATCTTCTTAAATGTACTACAAAAGTTAAAACCCAGTGGCTGTGGTTCTGGCTTTTCTGGACCCCTCTTCCCAATCATTTAAAGGTCCTGAAGCTTCTGCACATGTGCAGGAAATATCTACTTTACATACAGTCTCTGCTCTACTCGTAAAGAAAGCTACTCTGGCGAATGGTGCTCATTTAATAAAGTTACAGGTAACTATCAAAATAAAGGAATAAATGAGGGATACAAAGTTTATTGAAAGCAAGTGCTTCCACACAGGTGTGGTTCCTGACTTAATTAAGCAATTAAAACATCCCATCATGCTTAGGGTCATGTACAAAAATGCCCAGTTGCCCATTATTTTGGCTACCATGGCTAGACGAAAACATCGGCGTGACTTTGAAAGAGGGGTCTCAAAGGAGCATAGGGGGTTTAATTTTTGTATTTTAATTTTTTATTTAACCTTTATTTAACTAGGAAAGTCAATTTAAGAACAAATTCTTATTTACAATGACGGCCTACCGGGGAACAGTGGCCCAACACTCTAACCACTAGGCTACCTGCCATTTAAAGGGTGTGTGTGTGTCTCAGTCACCAGATCTCAACTCAATTGAACACTGAGACAGCATTTTCCACCACCATCAACAAAACACACAATTATGGAATTTCTTGTGGAAGAATGGTGTCACATTTTCAATAGAGTTGTAGAATCTATGCAGAGGCACATTGAAGCTGTTCTGGCTCGTGGTGGCCCAACACCTTATTAAGACACTTTATGTTGGTGTTACCTTTATTTTGGTAGTTACCTGTGGATTAAAGCTGAATCAAGGTCTGCAAGATCACATAATGATAGTATTCTACAGTACATAAAAGAACCAAATATAATAGTACAACGTTACTGTAAGACAAATCATCTGGATAATTGTGCAAGTTTTCAAAATGTCCTATCACAAAAAACTCTACAACTCCAATGGCTCCTAGCTTCCCCATGCACGCTTTCTGTCCCGAACACTAAGACGAACTAATAAAAACATGTAATATAAATATTTTGATACAACTAAACTAAATGAAAACTAACAAATCAGGTCTGAAAACTAAACTGAATATGTAATAAAATAAAATAATAGAAATAAAAACAAATATAAAAACCAAAAACAATAATCTTGGTGCCATCTAAAACAACAATATTAGCAAATCCATAGCATATCTAGATCAGTATTATTATCTATGAATTCAACTGCATGTCAATAGTACACCATTGTACACTTAAGGAATAAAGCATGATGGGTGTGGTATATGGCAAATATACCACGGCTAAGGGCCGTTCTTGCGGAGTGCCTGGATACAGCCCTTAGCTGTGGTATATTGGCCATATACCACAAACCCCTGAGGTGCCTTATTGCTATTATAAACTGGTTACCTAATGTAATTAGGGCAGTAAAAATAAATGTTTTGTCATACCTGTGGTATACAGTCTGATATACCATGGCTTTAAGCCAATCGGCATTCAGGGCTCGATCCATCCAGTTTATTATATATAACATTGTACAAAGTAGCTACAACATCACCCAAGCAACATCACTCACTTCTCACCAATATATCTGGCATACATTTTTTACAGTAATTGGCATCAAATCACCTATCACTTACAGCATGCAAATGAAGACAGTCATATGAAGTGAGGTGACCAATGCTTATGTGAACTCATCAACATCCCCAGGCAACAGCCTTCGTTGTTGTTTATTCCTGTGCTTGTTAAATACTGTTGTTGAGCCTTTCAGATACGTGACTTATCCCACCTATCACTATCTGTTGTTTTATATCTAGTGCTTATCATTCAAGTGAAATGGAATCCATTTTCTTTGAACACATCAACTGAAACCTGCATATTATTTGAGTAAAGCGGATGGGTGAACATTTCAAATTAATTCCATCCTTGAAGTAATTAAAGAGTGGTAGGAGAGATTGGACGTAGGAGTGAGTGTGGGTATGGAATGAGAATGTTTCTCCTGACGCTCTCTGTCCAGGGTCACGAGAAGAGGATAAACTGCTGCCATCCTTGTCTCCCCTCCCCTCCCCTCCCCCTCTCCCCTCCTCTCCTTTACTCCTGTCCTCACCCTGTCCTGTCCTCACCCTGTTCTGTCCTGTCCAGTCCCTGTCCTGTCCTGTCTTGTCCTGTTCCTCCTCTCGGCTCTGCTCTGCTGGGATCATCATAGTGAGCCGTATGGCCGTCCTCTCTCCTCTGACAGTTTAACATAATGAGGGCAGAGGGTGTTTATTTGCCCTGGGCCCCAAGGCTCTCCTCTACCCTGTCAGATCACTGGTTGTCATCTTAGTTTAGCGGCTGCCAACACATTCTCTCTCTCTCTCTCTCTCTCTCTCTCTCTCTCTCTCTCTCTCTCTCTCTCTCTCTCTCTCTCTCTCTCTCTCTCTCTCTCTCTCTCTCTCTCTCTCTCTCTCTCTCTCTCTCTCTCTCTCTCTCTCTCTCTCTCTCTCTCTCTCTCCTCTCTCTCTCTCTCTCTCTCTCTCTCTCTAACACAATGTGTTGTGTTGGTTAAGGTCTACATCATATCCCACGGCACAGTAATGTACATCTCAGTGTAGTTTATTGTGATTTTCCTAGCTATTTAATGGTATGGTGTTGCATGAATTAAAATCCCTCATGTAATGTTAATCCCTTATATGGTTGTAGAAATAGCTTCAGCAATCTAGGTGTGTTTGTGTGTGTACGTGTGTGCTTGCTTGTTTGTGTGTGTACGTGTGTGCTTGCTTGTTTGTGTGTGTACGTGTGTGCCTGCTTGTTTGTGTTTGTACGTGTGTGCCTGCTTGTTTGTGTTTGTACGTGTGTGCCTGCTTGTTTGTGTTTGTACGTGTGTGCTTGCTTGTTTGTGTTTGTACGTGTGTGCTTGCTTGTTTGTGTGTGTACGTGTGTGTCTGCCTGTTTGTGTGTGTACGTGTGGGTCTGGTTGTTTGTGTGTGTACGTGTGGGTCTGCTTATTTGTGTGTGTACGTGTTTGTGTGTGTGTGCGTACGTGTGTGTCTGCCTATATAAAAACATTTATTTTTACTGCTCTTAATTATGTTGGTAACCAGTATAATAGCAATAAGGCCCCTCTGGGATTTGTGATATATGGCCAATATACCACGTCTAAGGGCTGTGTCCTAGCACTCGGCGTAGTGTCGTGCCTAAGAACAGCCATATACCACACCCCCTCAGGCCTTACTGCTTATTTAGACCAGACACTATTACAGAGGCTTACTGTATATGAAGCTTATTGTGCTATTTGTTGTTTTGACAGTCACACAGCTGCATTTGATTTGATGGCACATATTGGATTGTCTGGTTGACTGGACAGTAAGTGTGAGTCACAGACCGTATTAGGTATATTAGAATTACATTTCATGTGAAGTCAATTGAGGTTTGACTCTGTTTAGAATGATCAGCAGCAAACAGATGGTAGAAATGCATCAGTTGGCAGTAATAAGGAATGAGGGCAGCTCTATTGTGTGGCATTAGATGATACATCTCAGTGACCAGGCAGGCTGTGAGGCTACATGTACTGTACATCTACAGTTCCCTTTATCAGTCCCAACCCAAATCAACATATCAGACAGGTTTTGTCACTCATTTCATATGAGTCAAATGACGTGTCCAGGAAGCGCTATAGCTGAAACAGGCGAGGTGTTCAGAACCACTCAAATCACGGTGCTGTGTTATTGGGTCCGATGGAGTTAATGTTGCTCTGTGTCTATCCTTCTGTGATTGGACCTGAGTCAGTGAGCACAATCTCTGGTGCATTGGCTTCCTGGCAACCCCACTTAACTGCATGGGCCTTTTAACTGTACTAACCCATGCATTAGGGAATAAAATTGCACTTTGAAGGAAGAACTGAACTCTTCTCAGGTTATCTGGTTATTTGCCCGCAGAGCACTTGATTCAAAATGGCTTGTTTTATATACCTCAGCGTTCCCAACGAGAGGCACAAAGACATCCATCACTATTACTGTACCCCCTGGTCTAAACCAAAATATTAAATTACACTGTTGCTCTTTCCAAACGCACTCCTCCTCTCTGTTAGCTCAAAAGGATACGACTCTGTCGTCAGCCAGCTTCCTTCCGTTAGTGTTGTCATCGTTATTCCTCATTCAATGTCTCTGCTGTGGGGGTCAATGATGTGTGTAATGAAATTTGGCCTGGCTCTTTGCACAATCCTCTACTGCCCTGTATTCAGCTGCCGGGAGCCTCTAGGGGACCCTGGGGAGAGGAAGGCTGGGCCTTATCACTCTCCTCCCCTCTCCTTCCCTTCTCCCCAACCCTCCATTCCTCCTCTCTCGCTCCAGGACCTCTCCAGGGATGTTTAATTTCTTGAGGTCAGGTTTCTTACAGGGGAAGTTAGTCATACGGCGAGCAGCTGCAACGTTTGTTTGCTCCACGGCCGGGGGCCATGCTGTGCGTCATGATCGCAATGGCAAACAGCAAAGTGCTTAAAATAATGAAGTCAGATACGTGAGCGGTGAGTGAATCAGCCACAGACAGAAGGGGCTCGGGAAGAGGACAGGGAGACACAGATACATGCAGAGGTAGACACACAGGGTGAAACAGAGACACACAGGGTGAGACAGAGACACACAGGGTGAGACAGAGACACACAGGGTGAGACAGAGACACACAGTAGTGAGACAGAGACACACAGGAGTGAGACAGAGACACACAGGAGTGAGACAGAGACACACAGGGTGAGACAGAGACACACAGGAGTGAGACAGAGACACACAGGAGTGAGACAGAGACACACAGCAGTGAGACAGAGACACGGGGGTGAGACAGAGACACACAACAGTGAGACAGAGACACACAGCAGTGAGACAGAGGCACACAGGAGTGAGACAGAGACACACAGGGTGAGACAGAGACACACAGCAGTGAGACAGAGACACACAGCATTGAGACAGAGACACACAACAGTGAGACAGAGACACACAGGAGTGAGGCAGAGACACACAGGTACACTGATGTTTCAAAACCAGACAGACATATAGACCAGTGGGAAATAAGGGAGACAGACAGGCCAGTACACGTGACCAAACTGACAATGAGACAGACAGGGAGTCAGTGAGACAGACAGACAGACAGACAGACAGACAGACAGACAGACAGACAGACAGACAGACAGACAGACAGACAGACAGACAGACAGACAGACAGACAGACAGACAGACACAGACAGACACGAAGGTAGTTATAGATGTGTGCAGACAGACAAACGGCTCTAGGGATAGTGGTTGGGGTTGGTGGATGAGTGGGTGTTGTATGGGGAAACAGCAGATGTGATGCAGGCTTGACAGGCTGTAATGGGGAGCAGAATTGAGGAGAGGCCCAGGACCAGGTGCAGCTTCTCTAAGGGCCCCATGTTTGTCTGTGCGGCTTCACGCGTTGTCTGCTCTGCTCAGAGAAGCACACTCACACAGGCCCATAGCACACAGGCCCCTAGCACACAGAACAGGCAGACTGGGAGAGCACAGGCTCAGAGCGCAGGCTTACAGCTATCACAAAGCAGCTCAGCACAAAAAATATTTACTGTAAAGCATAGAAAAGACTTCAGTTAACAACAGTATGCATAGAGTGTAGCAAGTGAGGACATACTGTTGAGACATACCTTGAGACATTCCTTGAGACATACCTTGAGACATTCCTTGAGACATTCCTTGAGACATACCTTGAGACATTCCTTGAGACATACCTGGAAGACATACCTTCCTTGAGACATGCTGTTCTGAGACCTGCTTCTCTATACAGTAGTCCAGAGATGGAGCAGACAGACTGCAAGCTGACATCTAACAGACACTGACCAGCAATTCTGTAGAACCAGGGTTCAGGGGGTTGGAGTGGAAAACTGTCTGTACAGTATATAAGTCTATTAGTACAGCTTTGTCTCTGGCGTAGTGTCACAGAATAATAATGACCTTGTGAGCTGAATAAAGAGATGCTCTCTCTATGGCAGGCAGAGGTGGCTGCTCAGATCAGCGCGACACGGACCACTGCTTCCTTCTGCAGAGAGAGCACCACCACCATTAGACTTCTCCCATCTCCCCCTGCTGCAGAGGACACAGGCAAACACTAACACAGTTTACTCTCATTTAGCACAGAGTTTAGAGGACAGTGCTCCCTCCTCGTCTCCCTCCGCTCCTGTCTGCATGGCTTCTCTCCTTCTCTCCCGCCCCTAGAATGAGCGCCACAGCCAAGTGTACGTAGAAAAAATGTATTGAGTTTGAATTGAACAGCTTGCTGTGTGATGGATACGCAGGTTTTATAACCCATGGACTCTGTGGCTGCTCAGCAGAGCTCAGTTTGGGCTGTGATTAAAACAAAAGATTTTATCTTCACACACTAGGACAAAAATGGAAATTAATTAGCATCGGAATCTTCTTTGTGGCTGAGAGAGCATGATGATGAAGCTAGTGGGGGCGATAGGGACAATGTTATTATAGCCGCCGGATTCTAGCAAAGACAAAAAAGTGCAAGAAAATGTTTGCCGTTAACTCTGTGTGGGATTACAGATGACCTCCTGTCGTAAATCCAGGACAAGCGATCAACCTCCACGGCAGTTACACATGCATTATGTGCTGATATGCAAATGAGCAGGGATGTTGTTCCTCACCACACCACTGTCTCTCCAAATTCTACAGGACTGTCTGGGATCCTGGAGAAATTGAAGATGTTTGTTTTTCTAGTATTTTTCTGCTGTTGTACACACTCTCTCTCTCTCTCTCTCTCTCTCTCTCCTCTCCCGCTCTCCTTCTCTCTCGCTCTCCATTTTCAACCGTATAAATCCCTCACTGAGACCAAAAAACCTGCAGCTAAAATCAATGCTCAAATTCCATCCTCAGGCCTTTTCTCTGTGGATATTGGACTGTGGATATTGGACTGTGTATATTGGACTGTGGATATTGGACTGTGGATATTGCTGCTCACAAACACACAGTACTATAGACTGGCATTGATTTTCCTGGACCTGACAGACATCAATCTTGGCCCTGGAGTTTTAGTAATTTAATGGCTTTAGGGCAGTTATTTACAACGTAGTAGTATTATATGTGGTTATATTGAGTGTATGGTAATTATGATGATCAGGGCTGAAGATTTTTTTTTTTTTTTTTACTTTATTTTGACAGGGAAAACAGACTGAGACCTAGATCTCTTTTACGGCTGTGCCCTGTGTAAACATGTTAACATGTACAATTTAGACACACAGACAGACATTTTGGAGAAGAAAGATCTCAAAACATACCAAAACAGAGAAACATTTCAAGAAAACAAAGAAAAACATAGAATTCAACAGAAACAAACACAGACAACATCATATTGATCCTCTAAAATATTTTTGAAATGGGCAAGGGTCACCAAAGTGTCTAGCTTAAGGTGGGTCTGCAATTTGTTCCACGAAAAAGGTGCAAAGCAACTGATGGCAGTTCTACCCAAATCTGTGTAGACTGCAGGCGTCTCTAATGTAATCCATGACTGTGATCTGGTATTACAATTAGTATGTCTAGTGGAAATTAATGCTGAAATATATGGCAGGTGTTTTAAAAGGAGTACTTTATAAATAAACAGAAGAGCATGTTTTTCTCGCGTCACAGACAGAGGGGCCCAACCCACATTTTGGTATAGAATACAGTGATGTGTTCTGAAACTATCCCTCCTGATAAACCTGAGTGCACAATGGTAAATAGCATCCAGTGGTTTTAATGTGGTTGCCGAAGCATGCATATAGATAACATCACCATAATCTAAAACGGATACAAAAGTAGCCTGAACAATTTGCTTTCTATTTACAGAGGACAGACAGGCCCTGTTGAATTTGAACTTCTTTCCCAATTCACTAACATGTTTTTGAAAGGAGAGCCTATCATCTAACCATACGCCTAAATATTTATATGCAGAGACCTGTTCAATTTGAGTACCATCCAGGCTAGTAATTGCAAGAGTGTTTCTAACTGAGAGTTTAGATCTAGAAAAATACATAACATTTGTTTTATTAAGATTTAAAACAAGTTTGAGCTGTAAAAAAGACTCTTGTAGGATCTTAAAATCGGACTCCAACTGCATTAATGTTTGTTTGGCTGTTGGAGCAATAGAATAAATCACAGTGTCATCTGCATATAAATGGAATTTACAATATTTAAAATCATCACCAATGCTGGACAATAAAGGGCCAATTATTGAACCCTGAGGGACCCCTTTAAGTAACTGTAACGGTTCGGACCTGACCCCATCGATCAAGACGGCCTGAGTTCTATCTTTAAGATAATCATAGAAACCATCGGCAGGCATCAGTACCCAGTCCAATAGCTGACAGCTTATGTAAAAGGATAGCATGGTCTACAGTGTCAAAGGCTTTAGACAAGTCAACAAATAACGCAGCACAGTGCCTTCTATTATCTAAGGCATTTGCGATATCATTTACAACAAGCATAGTGGCCGACGTGGTACTGTATTTTGATCTAAACCCAGATTGATGGATGCTAAGAATACTGTTTGCAGAAAGAAAAGATAGTAAATGTTTACTGACTAAGGATTCTAAGATTTTTGCCAGACAGGGGAGCCTAGAAATGGGTCGGTAATTATCCAGATCACTACAGTCACCTCCTTTATGTAATGGCAGAACAAAAGCTGATTTCCACACCTTAGGGATAGTTCCTGTGCTTAAAGTTAGATAAAAAATGTGTGTCACTGAACCAGCAATGAGAGGTGCAGGACACTTAAGTAAGAACGGGTCTAAATTGTCAGCGCCTATGGATTTCTTAGTATCAATGGCACATAAGGCAGCTAGGACTTCTGTTTCAGATAATTTCTGGAAACTAAAGACAGGATTTCCATTTTCCTGGTAAGTGGTTGAAAAGCAAGAAGAGAGATCAACTGACTGGCCAGAACCACATTGGCCACTTTTCTTTTCAAATAAAAAAACAGCAGTGATAAAATGCTTATTAAAAGCATCACAGATATGTTTTTTTTAAACTTCTAATACAGGAGTCTGAGATACTTTTCTTAGGAAGAGGAAGAGCAGAATTTCCCCTTTTCAATGAGGTAACGCTTTTCCAGAATTTTGCTGGATCACCGGCAGAGTCTGTCATAGCACTTAGGAAGTGTTTCGATTTGGCCTTTTTGACAGCTAAAGTACATTTGTTTCTCAGTTGCCTAAAAGATAGCCAGTCAGCTGGGGCACCTGTTTTCCTCACCAAGGCCCATGCTTGATTCTTTTGCAGAAAAATATTTGCTAATTCAGGAGAGAACCAAGGATTAGTCTGATTTCTGATTCTGTGATTCTTAAAAGGAGCATGTTTATCTGATGTAGAGGTGAAGATAGAAGAGAAAAGGGCAAGGGCTAAAACTGGGTCCGAAAAGCAGCAAGTGGATAAAAGCTCTGAGTGATATAAGTCAAGGATAAAGGCTTGCTGCGAGAAATGTTTATAATTTCTCTTTGAGATTATACGGGGATCGGAGTGTTTCAGGCTGGTATCCCTAATACAAGCAATAGGGCAGTGGTCACTAATATAATTTGTAAAGACCCCACAGGCTGTGTATTTATGGGGGGTATTTGTTAGAATAATATCTAGTATAGTAGATTTGTCTGGGTTCTTAGAGTTGGGACGGGTTGGCTTAGTTATCAGCTGGGACAGATTTAGCTCAGTACAAATGCCTTTTAATTGATCAGATACTGTAATTCAGTTTGCATAATTAGACAATATTTCAGAGTTTGCTTAGAGTACAAGGAGGAGCTTTATTTCCAAGTACCACATTTAAAACCAGGCAATGATATTGCTTTGGGACAGAGGTAGATATGGACACAGAGATATTTAAGATGAGCTGAGATATAACAAGATGAGCGTAGTAGGTGCGTCGCTCTGACCATCGTCGAGACATTAGAATGTATGACGTGTGTGTATGACGTGACACTCCCTCAGGACCTCCTAGGAAAAGGGCAGGCAGTGGCCACGTCAATGACAAGCTTCTGGCTCAGAGACAGTCACTCACCTGTCAGCTCAGGAGAGGGCAGGACAGGGGAAAATTTGACATTATGATGTGTGTGTGTGTGTGTGTATGATGTCTGTCTGTGTCTAGTCAGTCTGTCAGGTGTGTAAGACTCCCTCAGGACCCCTTATAGGAAAGCGTCTGGGCAGCAGAAGGCTCATCTTCACATATTCAGTTTGAGACACTCACCTGTCAGCACAGGACAGGACAGGACAGGGGAAGATTGATTACCGTGACCATGGGGGCCATGGTGCCCTCATCACACCTCAGTCCCAGGGGCCATGGCCAGAGAGAGATAGTGTCGGTCAGGTCACTGAGACGTGCCTGTCCTTCAGATCAGCCAGCGCTGTGACAGTGGATCACCCCACTACTGACAGGGACGGCTCCCCCATGGTCAGACCACGAAGTCATCCTTTTCACACATTAGACAACAACACTGCTCCCACAGGCACACAGCCCATTAACAATGCTCACTGGGCTGCTGCCTAATGCTCACTGCATGGGGCTATGGCCTTGTCTATATTCACTCAGTGTGTGTGTGTGTGTGTGTGTGTGTGTGTGTGTGTGTCAGTGTGTACACGTGTATGTACGTGCATGGTCTTCGCGTTTTAAAAAGATCTGTAGTACCTGTAGCCTTAAATAATGAGCCGTGTGAAATACCGTGTGTATTATTGATGATGGGGATGTGAGTAGTTTGCATGCTGCTGACTGTCACTGACATGGATGTTGTGAAAGATGCCACAGGGATGTATTTTCCTAACTGTGGAATAGACATATCAGGCTGAATACATCTGGAGGCCATGCAGGATACTGTCAATATTTAACAGGATACAGCAGAGAAGCTATACATTAGGAGATAGAGCAGCATAGCCAAGCTGGATACATGCGATAGGGTTTGACGTACCAGTAATCATGCATAAATGTATACTGTTAAGAAGTTGGAGAGTACAGTATTTGCACATTTAATTTGACTCTGGAAGGTCTCTCCATATTGAGATTCCAGTCAGGAAGTTAATCATTGATTCAAAATGTTTTATTTATTTCACCTCTTGTAGTGTTGTGGAAAATCTTCCCTGCTTTTCTTTAAAGTAAAGCACTTTCAAAGTTTGGAAAAGTAAAATAGACTTTATTACGGAAGTAACAGAGCCGGATGAGTCTCCGGAGACGACTGATTTTCCCAGACTCAGCTCACTCTTTTTACACGGTTTTGTGGTTACATAGCATGCATAGTCCTTCCCTCATATGTAAAATGATTAACGCCTCTTAACTTTCCTCCACTATTGTTTCAAAGCTTTTTAATTCCTGTTTGTCTACACCCTTTTCCGTCCTCCTTTGGCAATTAGACCTTGGGATATGAAACAACAGTAGCGAAAGCATAGCAATGGTGCAAATAATAAAACAGACATGCACACAATGTTTAGTGCATGTTGAAACCATAGCAATAGTACAAACAGTAATATAGCCATGCATATATTATGCTTAGTGCCTGTCGCCACCATAGTAATACGACAAACAATAATATGGCCATGCATATATTATGGCTGGTGCGTGTCTAAGTGCACTCTACAGGGCCATATGATGATATTGTCTTGGGCTTTACTGACCGCTCTGATCATTCTAACTGTTCTAACCGCTCTGACCTCTATTCTATGACTTATTTAATAACCTTTCATCGTTCTGCTGCCCTCAGTTGCTACTCTATACGTTTACTGAATAACCTATTGTGGCTTCTAATTTAAACAGTGGAAAATCTCCAAGCTTCTGTTGTACCTTTCCAATTCTGTTCTTTGGAACAGAGGCCTACGAATATTAAACAGAAGCCTAACAATATTCAATAGTAGCTGATAGGGCCATTTGAGTGATAAAATGGATTTCATTTTGTCTTTCATTATGCAGATAATGGCTGGTTCATCTGTGGGGTTGTTCCATTTCATTGCCGGTGATTGAATGGGACAGGAATTATTTCCTAGTTTTATGCACTGACATGAAGTTACATCACGGCAGAGAGTTCTCGTGTGTCTGTGCTTGTGTGTCAGGGGAAGCATTCAAATGGGTTTGCATCGACACTTAAGTGAGAGAGTTGAAAGGACATCAACCCATAGGACATCTTGGATATAAGACGGCAAAACCAAAAGAGCAGATTCAACGACTGCCTACTAGTAATCAACTTCCTCACCAGATATTCATGTTCACTTTCCATATTCTAGATGCAGTATGGATAATCAAAACCCTGCATACTCAATTTGGTTATGCAGATCTCAGTGGCTTTTGGGGCCTAACAACACCAACTTTACAGGCCAGTATGAACTAACAGAGCTGTGTGGTGGTACTACAGAGAAGACAAGATAATGGAGACATGGGCTCCACTGCCTGGCTTTCAGCAGTCAGCCACAGTAGAGTTATTCTCCGGGGTCACACCCTGATGATGTGTCACGAGAGGGTGCATACAGAGACCAAGGCGCAGCGCAGGGATAGTAGTTCGACATTTTATTTTAATTTACTATGTATAATAAATATTTACAAATGAAGAACTACTGAACAAACACGATGGACACAATGTCACGTTCACCAAAACAAACATGAATGAACGGATGGACGTAACAAAATGTTGCACACTTACTGTCACCGTGACTGCGAAATAATCGACAACGACCCACAACCCAGTGTGAAAATGTCAAACCTATGTAGGATCCCTAATTAGAGACAATGCGCAGCAGCTGCCTCTAATTAGGGATCCAACGCAAACCACCACCAGATACAGAAAGAATAGACCTGTCAGACTCTGACCATGGTTACATAGAGAAGCAAATAGGCTTCTCTATGGCCAGAGCCTGACATGATGTGACCAAAAAACACAGAGGAGAAGGGAGGGGAAGGGAGGAGGGGAGAGGAGAGGGGACTAGTTTCTCAATGAATAGATGAAAGCAGCTCATACATCAGAGACACGTTGTCATATCATCACTGGGACACTTTGGAACACAAACCTTCAGTCACTCTAATCACAGAGGGGATCTACGTCTTATAATACCTTTGTTTTGCTCTGTTTGTTTTGTTCATTTAATGTAGTAGTAGTATTGATCTCCTTTGCAAAGTGCATATTAAAGAGGATTATTTTAATGGATGTGAGAAAATCAGGGGAATGGGCTCTAAAGTGCATTGACTAATTAGCAGAAGCAATTCTGTGAATCAGACAAATGAAAGGCCAGCCTTCAGTGGCATCGGTAAGGGATTGTTTTCCCCTTTATCCATCCAGTTAAATAATAAACACAGCCATTAAAATAATACTCTTTAATATGCACTTTGCAATGGAGATCAATACTACTACTACATTAAATGAACAAAATAAACAGAGCAAAACAAAGGTATTCAGAAAGCCTGCTTAAAAGTAAATCAAATTCATTACAAATCTATGGTTGAATATGCCGCAACACCTGCTCGAAATTGAAGGATATAAAATTGTTTGTCAGTCGTTTACCTCATGCATTTCAACATGTCCTCATTTATCTATACTTGTCCAGTTGCTAAGGCTATATGAGTAGGAAAACAGTGGGCTTTTTAATCTGTTTTTTTATTCACTGAAAGTTGAAGTTTTATGCCCAACTTGTCTTGTGTTAAGTAAGGATAGCACAAGCCATGCTCGCTGTGGGTAGTACACTGTACTGTAGTCTCCATACAGTAATGTAGTACTGGGATAACTAACAGAGCTGCATCTGTCTGTGGTGGCCCTGCCATCTGTCTGTGGTGACCCTGCCATCTGTCTGTGGTGGCCCTGCCATCTGTCTGTGGTGGCCCTGCCATCTGTCTGTGGTGGCCCTGCCATCTGTCTGTGGTGGCCCTGCCATCTGTCTGTGGTGGCCCTGCCATCTGTCTGTGGTGGCCCTGCCATCTGTCTGTGGTGGCCCTGCCATCTGTCTGTGGTGGCCCTGCCATCTGTCTGTGGTGGCCCTGCCATCTGTCGAGACGCCTCCCTCCCACCAGCCACACACAGGTGGACATATGTGAGAAGAGTTGTGACAGATCTCAATGCGCTTTTGTTTTTCAGCTCAATATGGCGTCTTTTCACACCAGGCTTCACAATTCATCGTGAAGGGGCCTATCTCCTTCTCTCTGCTCATCCACTTAATCATACAATCATCTTCTCTCCATTTGTTATATTCCCCCCATCGCATGGCTACTGCCTTCCACAGAAACCCCCATCATCAGGCTTAAAATGAGAGAGTGTCAGGGAGGGAGACGTATAGAGGATGGTAGGGGGACATGGAGGGTTTTCTCTGGACTCTCTGTGTCAGGCTGATTTTTACCATATTCGATGGACTCTGATCAGATGAGCATATCAGAGAGCTCCTTTATCCCTCTCTCTCTCTCTCTCTCTCTCTCTCTCTATCTTTCCTCTCTTTCTCCTCTCTCTCTCCTCTCTCTATCTTTCCTCTCTCTCTCTCCTCTCTCTGTCCTCGTTAAGGTCGTAAATATTGTCAAGTATTGACTTTCTCAGCCCCCTTGAAACCTAAGGAGCTAAAACCCTCCACAATAGCGCCAGAGGGGATGGCTAACTAATTGTGCTATTTTGTTTTTTTTTCACATTGTTTGTAACTTATTTTGTACATAATGTTTGTATTACAGGCAACATCTGCACTAGTTAAAGGCTAGAACTGCCGCTTTCAAGGAGTGGGACACTAATCCGGACGCTTATGAGAAATCCCACTTTGCCCTCAGACGAACCATCAAACAGGCAAAGCGTCAATACAGGACTAAGATTGAATCCTGCTACACTGGCTCTGACACTCGTCGGATGTGTCAGGGCTTGCAAACTAAGGGAAACCCAGCCGCGAGCTTCCCAGTGACGCAAACCTACCAGACTTGCTAAATGCCTTTTATGCTCGCTTCGAGGACGGATTACCAGGACACATACTTACCGCGGACCAACTGGCAAGTGTCTTCACTGACATTTTCAACGCCTATTCCCCCTCAGGAGACTGAAAAGATTTGGCATGGGTCCCCAGATCCTCAAAAAGTTATACAACTGGACCATCGAGAGCATCCTGACCAGTTGCATCACCACCTGGTATGGCAACTGCTAGGCGCTACAAAGGGTAGTATATACGGCCCAGTACATCACTGGGGCCAAGCTTCCTGCCATCCAGGACCTATATACTAGGTGGTGTCAGAGGAAGAACAAAACATTGTCAACGACTCCAGTCACCCACGTCATAGACTGTTCTCTCTGCTACCGCACGGCAAGCAATACCGGACCGCCAAGTCTAGGTCCGAAAGGCTCCTTAACAGCTTCTACCCCCAAGCCATAAGTCTGCTGAAAAATGTATAAAATGTCCACCCGGACTATTTACATTGACACCCTCCCCCTCTCCCTTTGTTTTTACACTGCTGCTACTCACTGTTTATAATCCATGCCAAGTCACTTTATCCCTACCTACATGTACAAATTACTGACTAACCTGTACCCCCGCACATTGACTCGGTACTGGTACCCGCTGTATATAGCCTCGTTATTGTTATTTTATTTAGTAACTATTTTTTAAACTCTATTTTCTTAAAATGGCATTGTTGGTAAGTAAACATTTCACGGTAAGGTCTACACTTTTTGTATTCGGCGCATGTGACAAAAACAATTTGATTTGATTTGAGTGTGAAACTGTTTCCCCATTTTTCAAATTCTGTAATACTTGTTTTTACCTCTTCGTTTTGTTAATCTGATGTACAAGGACTCTCCTCTGATGTACCAGGTCACTCCTCTGATGTACCAGGACACTCCTCTAATGTACCAGGACTCTCCTCTGATGTACCAGGTCACTCCTCTGATGTACCAGGACTCTCCTCTGATGTACCAGGTCACTCCTCTGATGTACCAGGACACTCCTCTGATGTACCAGGACTCTCCTCTGATGTACCAGGTCACTCCTCTGATGTACCAGGACACTCCTCTAATGTACCAGGACACTCCTCTGATGTAACAGGACTCTCCTCTAATGTACCAGGACACTCCTCTGATGTACAAGGACACTCCTCTGATGTACCAGGACTCTCCTCTGATGTACCAACTGAGTGCTGAGTGTCTACCCTCCATTCCCCCCACCACCCCCCCACTTCATTGCCCAACCTTATACAATTTCACCACCTTGATTATTTCTGAAATAAGTAAATGCCAACTCCAATGTTCACTCGTCTGCCTGCTGTGACAAGATCAAAGCAGCAGGTACAGTGTTCAGGAGAATCAGCAGTTTGTGCACTGCAGGTTAAGCTGTAGAACGAGGCCAGCTCTCCTAAACGGCTAATGCATTTCCCCACTTTTAATTTCACAGGACTGAGCGTGAACACAGTAAAGGCTGTGGCAGCACAGTGTGTGTGCCAGTGCAGTGGGTTGTGATATCTCAGGTTCTTTTGGAGCTGGCGCTTTCACCAATTTTGTTGTTGTCACGATCATGTTTCTCAGGGACGGTTTGCTCTAAAAACCTTTTTCTAAGGGTACTCATCAGACATACACTGAGTATACAAAATATGAAGATCTCTCTCCATGACATAGACTGACCAGGTGAAAGCTATGATCCCTTATTTATGTCACTTGTTAAATCACTTCAATCAGTGTAAATGAAAGGGAGAGACTATATTGAGACATGGGGAGAGACAGTTGAGACATGGATTGTGTATGTGTGCCATTCAGAGGGCAAGAAAACATATTTAATTGCCTTTGAACTGGGTATGGTAGTAGGTGCCAGGCGTAGGACTGTTGCGGTAACTGTTACCGCCACACCGGCAGTCATGAGTTATGACCGCAGTAAAATTCCATGTGACCATTGTGTCCCGGTAATCTCCTCTGCACTCTGGACATGCTTTGGTAGAACCCAACTTGCTAACGAGCATGCTCCTCAAATCCTGGTTGATGCATTGAGTGAAATAAGTGTTGTTATATTTATTTTTCATCTGCTCATATTAAACACAGCTCCACTATAAAACCGAAGTAGCCTACACCTCATGATTTGAAAAACAGACCAGTTGGAAAGTGTGGCTATTCGCTATTTCGAGTGCATACAGGGCTCCCGAGTGGCGCAGTGGTCTAAGGCACTGCATCTCAGTGCAAGAGGTGTCACTACAGTATCTGGTTCACTACAGTATCTCTATCACATCCGGCCGTGATTAGGAGTCCCATAGGGCGGCACACAATTGGCCCAGCATCGTCCAGGTTTGGCCCGGGGTAGGCCGCCATTGTAAATAAGAATGTGTTCTTAACTGACTTGCATAAATAAAGGTACAATTTCTGCCCCTGTTCCTGCCCATTTGATAATGGACCATTCTAAATCTAAACTAATTTAGCATATTAGTAAAGACAAGATTAAATTGAGAATAGTCTGATGGGTGAAAAGAGAACAGCTGTGCAGCCTGAGGCAAGGAACAGAGTGCAAGCCTGTAGTTGCATTATGCCGCCCATATATATGTTTTGATTTCTAAAACATTCTAAGGTTTGTATCATTCAAAACTAAAGTTGCCAAATATATGACCTGTTTCAAATGATCACTTTTACAATGCGCAACTCAGTATTAGGAAGCTGTTTCTAATGTTTGGTATACTCAGTGTATGTAGCTCAGTAGCTGACAACAGTTTCCACTTTAGTGCTGTGAAGAGCCACTGGCCCAGGGCAGCCACTCTCAGTCCTGTGCCACAGAGACCATAGGGTCAAATCTTGGTCATATGTCCATCGATATACACTGCCTTATTCTGGTTGCATTTTTACCCTTGGTTTGACTTTCATGTCACCATGATGGAATGATTTCTTGTTCTTTAATGGCTAATTCTATTTGTGTCTTTATGATGGGAGTACTTCAGTAGAGCAGTGATTCACTAGCTTTAATGGAACTTGAACTTCCCAAGCGTTATGGGCTACATTCTGTAACGAGACACAACTATTCCCTCTGAGCCACATCTAATTAGTGGAAAACACTGAATACACCTCCAGTCACTGTCATTTAGCACGCAGTGATATCGCACGCAGTGACACGTTTCATATCACATGACATATTCATCTCCAGAGAAAGTTTTCGGTGCAATTTGTAACGTTACCACCTCACCTCCAGACCCGTGCGTGGGTATAGTTTGTTGAGCTTAACACAAGTTCACTTTGTAAACTGTAGAGCTGGAATAATACATAGAAACATTGTAGTCATGACAACTGATGTGCAGAAATGATTCCAGTGTGTTTATCAGGTATAATTGTGGAACATTTTGTGCCGTCAAACTTTGGAACTCAAAGCCAGTTCCACTTGTGTTTTTTCATTATTTTCCTCTAATCAGGGACTGATTTAGACCAGGTGGGTACAATTATTTATTATTTATCAGCTAGAACAGAAAACCGGTCCTCGTAGGGATAGTTGAATACCTCTGATTTAGTGCTTGATGACTTGATTCACATTTGAGGCCATATTAACCTATTATGGGCAATGCTAATTAAATGGGTGGTTTATGTCGTCAAACTCAAAATGTATCAGACAATGTCATGCTGCCTTGTGGGAGGCATGTCATTCTGAAACGTGTTACTTTATAAGATTGGACCAGAGGTGACAAAGTGAGGTGGCTGATTTAGGCAGGTAGTAGATGTTCTTGCTTTTTGACCAGGAAAACAATGTCTAATCCAGCATGTTGTCCTCTGTAGCTGAACCAACGACTCTCTTCAAATGATCAATTCATAATGCCATTGCATAAAGTGTGCTTTTTTTCCAAGGGGCCGAATAGCATGTTGCAGAGCAGGGAGCTTTGGAAAACAATGTGTGGCCAAACAAAGCTGGTTAATGAGGACCATAGTGCGGCAGTATGAAAAAGTATAAAAATACAAAAAGTCAGTAGTGCAAAAAGCTATAGAAAGGCATTGCATAGTATGAGTGAATGGCTGAATATGTACACTATACATTGCTACAGAGTGTTAGGTGAAAGAATTATACAAATATTGCAAGTTGCTATAAATAAAACATATTTGCATGGTTAACTATACTATACAGGTCGATGACAGAGAAAGATACTTAAATAGCTAAATGTGCGTATGATATAAGTGAGGGTAATAATAGTTTACTTAATATACAGTCTGGTTAAATGTACAGGTAAGTGAATATTTGCATGGTTAAATTAGCTGTACAGGTGTCAGGCTCTGGCCATAGAGAAGCAAGAGGCTTCTCTATGTAGCTATGGTCAGAGTCTGACAGTGTCGTTATTTTCTGTTTCTTTGTGGGTTTTGGGTGGATCTCTAATTAGAGGCAGCTGCTACCCGTTGTCTCTAATTAGGGATCCAATATATGTTGAGTCTGTCCCTCACGCGGGTGTGGGTTGTTATCGATGTATGTCGCAGTCACGGTTGCAGTAAGTGTGTTTCTTTTCGTCCGTTCATTTAGTGTGTTTTTGAACGTGACGTTTAGTCGACTAGTGTTTGTTTGTGTTCTGTGGTTCGTCTGTTAGTTTGTCTATACATAGTACGTGAACATTTATTGTACATAGTATAGAAATAAACGATGTCGAACTCTGAGTGCGCTGCGCCTTGGTCTCGCTCACTCCCGACTCGTGACAGAACAACCCACCACCTGGAGACCAAGCAGCGCAGCTGGCGAGAGACGGAGGAGGAAGTGCCAGTGCCGTTTCCCACGTGGCCTAGGGTGGAGCCAGAGGACCGTGGAAGGTTCATGGCGCAATGGAGAGTGATGGAGAGAGAGAGAAGGAAGAAGGGGGATCGCACACCACTTCGGATGCCCACAGATCTGGATCGGGAGCGGCCAGAGGGGTTCGAGGAATACCCGGAGGAGGAGCGGACGAGGTGGTGGAGAGCCTGGAATGCTCTTCCTCTGGAGAAGCTGAGGGATCCGCTGGTTATACAGGCGTTGGTGGCCTTCAAGCGCCAGATGACTCTCGTGGCGAGGCAGATGGTTGGCCCGGAACCTCCTGCGAAGGTCAGCGCCCCCAAACCTCCTGCGAAGGTCTGCGCCCCTAAACCTCCGGCGAAGGTCAGCGCCCCTAAACCTCCTGCGAAGGTCAGCGCCCCTAAACCTCCTGCGAAAGTCAGCGCCCCTAAACCTCCTGCGAAGGTCAGCGCCCCTAAACCTCCTGCGAAGGTCAGCGTCCCTGAGCCTCCTGCGAAGGTCAGCGCCCCTGAGCCTCCTGCGAAGGTCAGCGCCCCTGAGCCTCCAGCGAAGGCCAGCAACCCTGAGTCTCCAGCGAAGGCCAGCAACCCTGAGCCGCCAGCGAAGGCCAGCAACCCTGAGCCTCCAGCGAAGGCCAGCAACCCTGAGCCTCCAGCGAAGGCCAGCAACCCTGAGCCTCCAGCGAAGGCCAGCAACCCTGAGCCTCCAGCGAAGGCCAGCAACCCTGAGCCTCCAGCGAGGGTCAGCCACCCTGAGCCTCCAGCGAGGGTCAGCCACCCTGAGCCTCCAGCGAGGGTCAGCCACCCTGAGCCTCCAGCGAGGGTCAGCCACCCTGAGCCTCCAGCGAGGGTCAGCCACCCTGAGCCTCCAGCGAGGGTCAGCCACCCTGAGCCTCCAGCGAGGGTCAGCCACCCTGAGCCTCCAGCGAGGGTCAGCCACCCTGAGCCTCCAGCGAGGGTCAGCGCCTCTAAACCTCCAGCGAGGGTCAGCGCCTCTAAACCTCCAGCGAAGGTCAGCCACCCTGAGCCTCCAGCAAGGGTCAGCGCCTCTAAACCTCCAGCGAGGGTCAGCGCCTCTAAACCTCCAGCGAGGGTCAGCGCCTCTAAACCTCCTGCGAAGGTCAGCGCCTCTAAACCTCCTGCGAAGGTCAGCGCCCCCGCACCTCCAGCGAAGGTCAGCGCCCCCGCACCTCCAGTGAAGGTCAGCGCCCCCGCACCTCCAGCAAAGGTCAGCGTCCCCGCACCTCCAGCGAAGGTCAGCGTCCCCGCACCTCCAGCGAAGGTCAGCGTCCCCGCACCTCCAGCGAAGGTCAGCGTCCCCGCACCTCCAGCGAAGGTCAGCGTCCCCGCACCTCCAGCGAAGGTCAGCGTCCCCGAACCTCCAGCCGTCTGCTCCGCTCCTGAGCCAGAGCAGTCCGCTCCACCGGTGCCCATTCCGGGTTCAGCCGTCTGCTCCGCCTCAGCGCCAGAGCAGTCCGCTCCACCGGTGCCCATTCCGGGTCCAGCCGTCTGCTCCGCCTCAGCGCCTGAGCAGTCCGCTCCACCGGTGCTCAATCCGGGTCCAGCCGTCTGCTCCGCCTCAGCGCCAGAGCAGTCCGCTCCGCCGGTACCCAATCCGGGTGCAGCCGTCTGCTCCGCCTCAGTGCCAGAGCAGTCCGCTCCGCCGGTACCCAGTCCGGGTCCAGCCGCCTGCTCTGCCTCAGTGCCAGAGCAGTCCGCTCCACCGGTACCCAATCAGGATCCAGCCGTCTGCTCCGCTTCAGAGCCTGAGCAGTCCACCCCACCGGTGCCCAGTCCGGGTCCGGCGGTTTTCCCAGCTCCATGGCCGGAGCAGTTCGTCCCACCGGTGCCCAGTCCGGGTCCGGCGGTTTTCCCAGCTCCATGGCCGGAGCAGTTTGTCCCACCGGGGCCCAGTCCGGGCCCGGTTGTTTTCCCCGCTCCATGGCCGGAGCCGTTTACCCCACCGGTGCCCAGTTCGGGCCCGGTTGTTTTCCCCGCTCCATGGCCGGAGTCGTTTGCCCCACCGGTGCCCAGTCCGGGCCCGGTTGTTTTCCCCGCTCCACGGCCGGAGCCGTTTACCCCACCGGTGCCCAGTCCGGGCCCGGTTGTTTTCCCCGATCCATGGCCGGAGCCTTTTGCCCCACCGGTCCACAGCCCGGGACCGGTGATAAGGAAGGGGCACGGGACAAAACTGTCCACATCGCCGGAGCCGGAGCTGCCCCCGATGGACTAGTTTTCCCTCCGGGAGTCCGCGCCTTGGGGGGGGGGTACTGTCAGACTCTGGCCATAGAGAAGCAAGAGGCTTCTCTATGTAGCTATGGTCAGAGTCTGACAGTGTCGTTATTTTCTGTTTCTTTGTGGGTTTTGGGTGGATCTCTAATTAGAGGCAGCTGCTACCCGTTGTCTCTAATTAGGGATCCAATATATGTTGAGTCTGTCCCTCACGCGGGTGTGGGTTGTTATCGATGTATGTCGCAGTCACGGGTGCAGTAAGTGTGTTTCTTTTCGTCCGTTCATTTAGTGTGTTTTTGAACGTGACGTTTAGTCGACTAGTGTTTGTTTGTGTTCTGTGGTTCGTCTGTTAGTTTGTCTATACATAGTACGTGAACATTTATTGTACATAGTATAGAAATAAACGATGTCGAACTCTGAGTGCGCTGCGCCTTGGTCTCGCTCACTCCCGACTCGTGACAACAGGTAAATATAGAGTTTTGTTTACAGATAAGTGAATACTTGCATGTTTACATAAACTGTACAGGTAAATGACAGGAAGAGATACTTAAATAGCTAAATGTGCGTATGATATAATTTAGGGTAATAATAATAGTTCCCTTAAAATAAATTACAGTCCTTAGTACAGGGTTTAATTACAGATAAAGGCACGTATTGCACATTCGATATACTAAATTCAATGAAAAGAAGATACTACTGACAGGATACTAATATGCATTCCTGAGTGAATGACTATGTAAGTTCAGTCCAAGAATGACTTACAATATTGCACGTGATATGATATAACAACTGTACATGAATATGTATATACAGTCCTGAATGAATGAGTGCTGAATTAATAAGTCCTGAGTGAATGAGTGATTACAGACCAGAGAGTTACTCACGGATGAATGGATGCCTAATTTTTAAACTAGGTCCTAACACTCCAACAGTTCCAGGTCTATGTTGCCGACGGCACATCACCCCGGTGAGGCATTAAATAGTCTAATAGCCGCCGGCAGGAAGGACCTCCTGTTGCGCTCTCTGGCACACCGTGGTGGGATCAGTCTGTGACTGAAGGTGCTCCTCTGCATCATAACCATGGCATGCAGAGGGTGGGTGACGTTGTCCATAATGGCCAGCAGTTTGGCCAGGATCCTTCTCTCTGCCACTTCCTCTATAGTGTCAAGGTTAATCCCCAGAACAGAGCTAGCCTTCCTGATCAGCTTATTTACCCGAGAAGCGTCACCAGCCTTTATGTTGGCGCCCCAGCACAGGGGTTATAGTATGGGCAGGCATAAGCTATGGACAACAAAATTGCATTTTATCAATGGCAATTTGAATGCACAAAAATAACGTGATAAGATCCTGAGGCCCATTGAGGCCCATTCTTTTTTTATTATCTGTGACCAACAGATGCATATCTGTATTCCTAGTGGTAAAATCAATAGATTAGGGCCTAATTTATTTATTTAAATTGACTGAAAGAAAGTTATGCGCCCCACTACGACATGTGTATCTGAAATGCAGCCAAAGCTGAAGTAGGCCTACACATAATTTGATTCTACCAACACGCACAGATCAGCTCGACAGGATGCGCACCACTAGGCTATCAAAGATTCTTACAGGCTTCGTAGCTTAAACTACAGTAATTACAGTAATTAGAACTATAGGCTACATTTCTGTAGAATTTGTCCAATGAGCATAACCCAGCCACCACTTCTGCAGGTGTGCAATATCTTCTGTGTGGGAGAGTTTCAGAAAAGTAAACTAAATCAAACTAAGTGCTTATTCTATATTCATAGCTGACGTGACATTTCCTACCTGGCAGTAACCAATTTGAATCTGCAGCGAATAAGAGTAAAAGCCTATTCTGAGAGGGAGGGGGTATTGACACCACTTTTACAGTAGCCTATCACACAACGACTGTGTACTGCGAATGAATGATAACAGAGTGAAGGTTTGTCTACTTTTTTAAGTAGGCTAGACACAGTATTGGTCCCATTACTGCAACATTTACAATAATGTAGGCCTATCTGAAATTCAGCCATATACACAACAGCTGTCCTTTTGCACACAAGAAAGCACGCTATGTTGAAGAGAAGCCCTGTGAAGACTGGTAGCCCAAGATGTGCTCATTTAAACAGCACACACTGTAACCATCTATTCAGGACCTTGGACAGAAGGCTACCACCAGTAGATGCACTTCCCATTTCAGCACCACCAGAGTGGACAGCCAGGACAACAGGAGCACCTCAGAGCAAAACCAATAGGCTACATTAGTCATTGTCCTTATACCCATCAAATGACACAAACCTGTATATCTATCAATAGCAATTGGACTCGCAAAAGCAAGAAGTCACGTTAAGAATCACAAATAAATCTAAAATATTATTTTAAGTAAAAAGCAAAGGCCTAAACTATGCATTACATCAAAAAATGAATGGATCATTCTGGCACAGGGTTGTAGCTTTCCATTTAGACAAGTTACAGCCTCCTCCATGCTGTGTTGAACCTCATGAAAAGTTTCTGATTCCATTCTCCTTCCTGGCGAAATTTACTTGTCAGTTCTCTCTCGAATGCCAGCTGGACAAGCTCGGCTTTTCATTGATCTGGTGTAACATGCTGTGTCCGTGTTCACTGAATACATTCTTCAGGGTAGAGAATTTTCCGCACATTGCTGTAGATGACCCAAATGTTAATCCATCACTGTTGACATTGACAAAGGCCTACCGTATCTTTGAAGAACACTGAGTTGGGTCCATTTGTTGTTGCTGGCTGTGTTTGCGATTTCACTTTGCAAGCTGCAATAAACTCTGCTTCCACTGGTTCAGTTTTGGTTAGATCCAACAGGTCGTCAGGTGCTAGTGGCTGGAGTAACGGAGGTAGCGTAACTTGTTGTGATGTTACCCTCGTGCTGCTGGTGCTAGGCCCTCGCTCTTCTCCATCTTGTTGGTCAGTAGGCAACGTGGGGGATGGGCGGGGTGTTACATTTCCTGCTAGGCTCATCAAGCTCGGTGGTCAGGCCAGCAGGCTGCTCGGTATCGCTCTCTACATGGTGGTTCTCCGTTTTGTTGCTGTTGGCAGTGCCCATCCATTTTCAGATATCAATGCTGACCAAAGCTTAGCCAGCTATAATTACCAAAACTTGCTGCCAAAACTTAACAAAGCTAGTAGCTACTAGCTAGACTATTACTAGCTGTAGCTGTCAGCAAAAGTGAACTTTTCTCTCTCTCTGTGAGAAAAAAAAGCCCTGGGTGGGATCCAATGTAATGAAGGTGCTACCTTATGACATTGCATTTCTAGGTGCCCAATCAGAATGCATTTGGGGATTTTACATTAGTGCCCCCTTCCTCAGATCACGAGCGCACACATGGCTTATAGCCTTTGTCCCGGTCTGCGCTACTGGCAGGCCCAGCGGCGCTACACTGGCAGAACCACACAAATTCTATCTGCGGGGTCTATGCCCGGCTTTGCCCCCCCCCCCCCCCCCCCCCCCCGTAGAGCCGGATGTGACGGTTATGGGCTTTCAAATAAAATGCTAATTGGAAATCTGTTCCAGTCAGTTCAATTTAGAAAAATAATTTGAGCTCATTAAGTCTGAATTCTGTTACTTAGATTATATTTAAATTATCCTTATAATGCTGCACCCTTCACACTGACTGTTATTTACATTTCTTGACATTTCTTTGAGTTTCATAACTCATTCACAGTTGGTACTCCGTAAAAAGTTCTTAAACTCTCTTAATACAATGTTTTTGCAGCAATGCAATACTGATTTGTTTTAAGCCAAAACAACTAGGCATAAACATTTAGTAGAACATTTTATTCCTATGAAAGATAGATATCATCTTTTAATTCTGTTTCTATGCAGAAAGATAACTGTTGCATCTCTCACTTTTCTCACTGTACAATGTACCTAAATATTGCCTAGGTTGTCCCAAATTGTATGGTTCTATTGGGATTGTTCAGTCTGAGTAATCATCTCAGTTTTCCAACACAAATGACACTGGACACTGGCTGTTTAGAGCACTGTAAACGGTTATTAACTGTGACCCAATAACTGCTATGAACCATACTCGCGTTATGAGCCATACTAGTGATGCCAACTGAAGGAGCCGACAGTGTGCTCTGAAACACAGCCTACAAACCATTAGCCTAGTACTTTCATGCAGCTCACAAAGAGAAAAAAGCTAAAAGCTGAAATCAAACGGGAAGACATGGAACAGAGAGAAGTGCAGTCAGGGTGATTTGTCTCCCTCTCGGTTGCTGTTATTGTGTGTGTTCCATGTTAACATCTTCAAGGGCACACATTCACAAGCAAGAAGTGCAACATAATGAATGAACAGCTTTACATTTCAGATGATTGCTCGTCATCTCATCTCTCAGAATCGGGTGTTCTCTCTCGCAAACACACACAAAAACACCGTTGGCATAAAGAATTCATGGGATGGTAAAATAAATAAAGAGCTTGCTTTGATCACAGTTTTGTTTGAGCTCTTTTTGTGCCTGTATGTGATGTTAGTAAGGCCCCTCTGGGCAGACCATAAATACACCCACACTAGCCCTCTCCATCTCCAGAACCTCTGCCCACTAACACGGGAGCATGCGTGAGGATGACAAAGAGGCTGGGATTGTGGTGTTAACTCATGCATGCAATGCCATGCTTGGTTAAGCACATTTCTCATTCTGTTTGCCTGGCTTATAAATCACTTCTCTGTAATTAGTTTACTCATAATGAATGTTTCGAAGCAGTAATTGCAGTAATTGCATATGCTACACAGTCTAGAGACTCATTGAATTGTTATTTTGTTCTCAGAAAGGATGTTTATGAAGAGTGGTGTGAAACAGTATGGGAGGTGCACACTTAAAAGATACTTTTTATTTATCCTACTTGGCTCTTGCAAATGTTATGTTTTCGCCAGAGAACCTGTTAGGCTGAAGCAGGAGTAAATGGAAGAGCTGCAACTCCATGGGTCTGTCTCAGCCAACATGTTATTACCATCCCACTGTATGGGCTTTTAGCAGATCCATGAAAGGTCTGTAATAGATAATGTTACTACAGAGGTTTGTCCGGAAGGTCATGAGAGAGGACTGGCTAAGAGCAACAGATTAGGCATATTTATTTGCATTTATGCCCTCACATTCTCTCTCCTGAGAGATTGAAAACGCTGTGGGATGGTGTTGATCTAATGCAGGTAACCTTTAACAAGCCTCATTACTGCTGAGCCTGCGCCCACGATGTCTCTGACCTTTAGGAAGCGACCTTCTCCCTCGAGGGACAGCGCCTCTGTCGGGAGAGGAAAGAAAGAGAAGAAAGAAAACTGTCCACAAAAGGCTAATGAATATTCCTCCCACCACTCTGCCAACCTTACACCTATCCTGTCTCTGGCTCATTAATATTCCTCCCACCACTCTGCCAACCTTACACCAATCCTGTCTCTGGCTCATTAATATTCCTCCCACCACTCTGCCAACCTTACACCTATCCTGTCTCTGGCTCATTAATATTCCTCCCACCACTCTGCCAACCTTACACCTATGCTGTCTCTGGCTCATGAATATTCCTCCCACCACTCTGCCAACCTTACACCTATACTGTCTCTGGCTCATGAATATTCCTCCCACCACTCTGCCAACCTTACACCTATACTGTCTCTGGCTCATGAACATTCCTCCCACCACTCTGCCAACCTCACACCTATCCTGTCTCTGGCTCATGAATATTACTCCCACCACTCTGCCAACCTCACACCTATCCTGTCTCTAGCCAGGCAGATTGCATGAAGAGGTACATCAGCGGTTATCTGAGAGCATTATGCTGGTTTCCACTAGATTCCATAGCCACAAAGTCAAAATAGTTTTTTAAAAACAAAAATGAGCATTGGGCTTCATTTAAGGTTCGGGTTAGGCATAAGTTTAGCAGTGTGGTTAAGGTTAGGGTTAGGCATAAGGTTAGCAGTGTAGTTAAGGTTTCAAATCAAATTTGAAAAACATAAATGTTTGAAATAGGCGTGTTTATGACTTTGTTTCTGTGGAAGCTAGATGACCCATGATGCTGTTTTCATCAGAACTACTTCAGTCTCTCTCCGAGACAATACTGACCAGCATTTACACAGTGGCAGCCGTCCAAAACTCTAGACCCCCTGACAGTGTTCTCACAGGGGGCTCGTAGGATGCATTAACCCTCCATCCACCATGGATCTCATACATATCACTTACCAGGATGTTGACCAGATGGTCACCTGAGTGTTGATATGGAAAACATTTTGTTTTGCAATATAATTAAGTGCCTACACGTTGGCGCCATGGAACGACTTTGAGTTGCAGCTTTTGGCCAAGTGAGCAATAGGATGTTTGGATAGGTAGATTTGATTTCATGGGGCAAGGATTGGGCACAGTACATCAAGCTGATAAGTGTTATTCTGTCTGTCTAATATCTTCTCAGGACTATGGTTTGATATAACACCTGATAAGTACATTTGTCAGTAGTGTGTAGTGTTTGGTCTAAAGTGAAGAGTGCCACTCCTGGTCTAGTCTAGATGGATTGCCAAAATGGTCCTCCACCTCCGCTCAGGACCTGGACAGACCCATGTTAGGAGAAGATAATGCTCTATAATGGGATATGGGCTGGACCCAGTGAATGGAGCCTGCTAGTTGATACAGTTAACTCATATTTGTAGTTAGTATTCAAACGGGCCTCCGTTTTGTTCAAGAGATGGCTTGAATCCTGACCAAAAATGTATAAAAAACGTATGGTGCTGCCAATTCCGGATGTGACGGTTATGGGCTTTCAAATAAAATGCTAATTGGAAATCTGTTCCAGTCAGTTCAATTTGGAAAAATAATTTGAGCTCATCTTTAATTCATGGGGCGCTTACAGTACTGCGGCAGGCCAATCATCTCTCTGCACCGTTCTAGGAGCCCATTCCAAAAAAGGGTAAAAACTTCCTGGGAGAAACAGCTGGATACAAACCTCCCACCGTGTCTCCTCCGCTTCAGCCTCCTCTCCTGCCGCTACCTCTGATCTCCCCCTGCAGAATCCTCTCACGACAAGAAACAAGGAGATTAATGATGGACACTATCGCTGCTTCACAGCCCAGAGATTATGACGCAGCAACTTCAGCAGGTTCACGAGACAGATGTTAAGGGGGATAAATGTTTGTGGCCAATAGGAACGGAGACGAATGGACGAGGGGGGTATTAGGTTAATGCCAGCCTGGAGCCTTCAAGCTGGCAGGAGATTTGAAGAGGAAAAAGAGAACTTTCCTTTTGTTTCCTAATGATCCTGCCAGGAAGTTTCTATGGTGTCAGAGTTAAAATGTGTTTTTTCTGGAGGAGCAAAAAACAAGCTTGTTGAGCTAAGGTCTTACATCACAACCACATCCTACAGGAACCATCATACAGAAGGAAAGCTTGGCATATCGTTTTTTACCTGGACATTAGTTTGCTCAGCCTTTCAGAAAATGACTCCTTGACCGTTTTAGAGCATATTTTTGCCAGTTGTTTGGCTGTTTTGCACCATGAGAGAGTTGAGAGAGTTGAAATAGTTTAGGAATCCTACCAAGCTCGAGTTACAGTGTAAAGCACACTTCATGAAATAAATAAAGCATTGATGAATGTGAAATTGGGAGGGTGGGTCTGGAATGTGTTACCATTGCACAACCTGAGTGTTCTTTAGAGATTTGAAGTACTCCGTTTTTAGGCCTTATAAATAAGGAATTGAATCTTGCTTATTGGCAATCTTTGGCATGTCCATGCTTAGCAATAATGCAATTTACTGTAGGCCTAGCCACATAAATCAGTGTGAATACTATTGAATGCAATTACTTGAACCCATACTGCAAATGGGTTCAAGTTAACTATTTAGCAAAGAAATGTCTACATTTTGTTATTCAATTTCTGTAAGCCATTTGACAAACTATAACGGACTAACATTGGAGTTGATTCCAAGGCAATACATAAGACCGTAATTACACAACAATTTCGCCAAGTGAGGGGCCAAGCCTCAACACACCCACAACTTGTTTATTCATCAAAGCCCTTTCGCGCCAAAGCCAGCAAGTGCGCCGCTAATTGCTTTAGGTTGGTTAAAATAGAGCCCTAAAACAGTTACAGAGTTGAATGGTGGTGGTAGGAGAGAACCTAGAGTGGGTCAACAACCTTGTAGTTACTCCACAATACTAATCTAGATGACAGAGTGAAAAGAAGGAAGCCTGTACAAAGGGCTCCTGAGTGGCAAAGCGGTTTAAGGCACTGCATCTCAGTACTGGAGGCGTCACTGCAGACCCTGGTTCGATTCCAGGCCCAGCGTCGTCCGGGTTTGGCCGGGGTAGGCTGTCATTGTAAATAAGAATTTGTTCTTAATTGACTTGCCTATTTAAATCAAGGTAAAAAAGTAACCTAAAATAACATGCATCCTTTTTGCAACTAGGCACTAAAGTTCTGAATACAAAAAGAGTTATGTTTGGGGCAAATCCAATACAACACATTACTGAGTACCACTCGTCATATTTTCAAGCATGAGTATGCTTGTAATAGTTAAGGACTGGGGAGTTTTTACAGAATAAAAAATAAACTAAATGGAGCTAAGCACAGGAACAATTCTTTCCACCAGACACTAGGAGATGAATTCACCTTTCAGCAAGACAATAACCTGAAACACAAGGCCACATCTACACTGGAGTTGCTTACCAAGAAGACAGTGAATGTTCAAGTTACAGTTTGACTTAAATCTGCTTGAAAATCTATGGCAAGACTTGAAAATGGTTCTATAGCAATGATCAACAATTCTTCCAACAATTGTTTACAGACAGATTATTTCACTTACAATTCACTATATCACAATTTCAGTGGGTCATAACTGTACATACACTAAGTTGACTGTGCCTTTAAACAGCTTGGAAAATTCCCCAAAATTATGTCATGGCTTTAGAAGCTTCTGATAGGCTAATTGACATAATTTGAGTCAATTGGAGGTGTACCTGTGGATGTATTTCAAGGCCTACCTTCAAACTCAGTGAAAATCAAAACAAATCAGCCAAGACCTCAGAAAAAGAATTGTAGACCTCCACAAGTCTGGTTCATCCTTGGGAGCAATTTCCAAACGCCTGAAGGTACCACGTTCATCTGTACAAACAATAGTATGCAAGTATAAACACCATGGGACCATGCAGCCGTCATACCGCTCAGGAAGGAGACGCAATCTGTCTCCTAGAGATGAACGTACTTTGGTGCGAAAAGTGCAAATCAATCCCAGAACAACAGCAAAGGAACTTGTGAAGATGCTGGAGGAAACAGGTACAAAAGTATCTATAGCCACAGTAAAACAAGTCCTATATCGACATAACCTGAAAGGCCTCTCAGCAAGGAAGAAGCCGCTGCTCCCAAACTGCCATAAAAATGCATGACTACGGTTTGCAACTGCACATGGGGGAAAAGATCATACTTTTTGGAGAAATGTCCTCTGGTCTGATGCAACATAAATATAACTGTTTGGCTATAATGACCATCGTTATGTTTGGAGGAAAACACCATCCCAACTGTGAAGCACGGGGTTGGCAGCATCATGTTGTGGGGGTGCTTTGCTGCAGGAGGGACTGGTGCACTTCACAAAATAGATGGCATCATGAGGAAGGAAAATTATGTGGATATATTGAAGCAACATCTCAAGACATCAGTCAGGAAGTTAAAGCTTGATCGCAAATGGTACTTTCAAATGGACAATGACCCCAAGCATACTTCCAAAGTTGTGGCAAAATTGCTTAAGGACAACAAAGTCAAGGTATTGGAGTGGCCATCACAAAGCCCTGACCTCAATCCTATTGAACATTTGTGGGCAGAACTGAAAAAGCGTGTGCAAGCAAGGAGGCCTACAAACCTGACTCAGTTACACCAGTTCTGTCAGGAGGAATGGGCCAAAACTATTGTGGAAGGCTACCCGAAACGTTTGTCCCAAGTTAAACAATTTAAAGGCAATGCTACCAAATACTAATTGAGTGTATGTAAACTTCTGAACCACGGGGAATGTGATGAAAGAAATAAAAGCTGAAATAAAAAATTATCTCTACTATTATTCTGACATTTCACATTCTTTAAATAAAGTGGTGATCCTGACCTAAGACAGGGAATTTTCACTAGGATTATATGTCAGGAATTGTGAAAAACTTAGTTTAAATCTATTTTGCTAAGGTGTATGTAAACGTCCGACTTCAACTGCATCTGAGTATGATCTGCATAACTATGGTAGTTAATGTTGTTGTTCTGTATAATTTGGCCCAGAGGTAGCATATAGATATTGAACAGAAGGGGTCCGAGAACTGATCCCTGGGGAATTCCGCATGTCATAGCCACCCTATCAGATGCATGATTGCCGATGGTGACAAAGTAACTCCGGCCTTTTAAATAAGTCCTGAACTGTCCCGTATAGTCCTACCCAATTTCCCAGCATGTCCAGCAGTGTTCTATGATCTACAGGGTCAAATGCAGCACTGAGATCTAATAAAACCAGATCTGATATTATACCTGAATCAGTATTCAGCCGTATATCATTCAACACTTTTATAAGTGCCGTTTCAGTACTGTGGTGAGGTCGAAAGCCTGACTGAAATTTCTCTAACAGACTGCTTGAGTTCACAACATTTCTGAGTTGATTGAAAACAACCTTCTCATTAATCTTGGCTATAAAAGTGGAGATTTGAGACTATAATTGTTCAATATAGATGCATCCAGTGTTCTCTTTTTTAATAGAGGCTTAATGACAGCTGTTCGAAGAGATGTTGGGAATATGCCTGATTGCAGAGCCGTTAACTATTTGCTACAAATCAGTTGTTATAGAGTTAAAAATAGTTTAAAAAAAAGTCAGATGACAATGTGTCGAGACAACATGTGGAAGCTTTAAGAACTGTTTCTTCTAGAATTTTTTTGTCAATTGTATTAAATTACGACATAATAACCAAGCTATTTCTTGGTGGTCGTAGTAACGGTACAGTGTCATTGTTTGACTGTGTAATTCTGATGGTCAGTCTATTACTTTTGATTTCACTAAAGAAACACGCAAATTCATTACATTTCTCTGTGGACAAGAGTTTTGATGCTATGTGCTTTAGGGGGTTTGTAAGCTTTTAGACCATGGAAAATAGAGTATTGTTAATGTTCCTGTTGATCATTACCGATAAATGTAGCTGTCTAGCCCTACGTAACTCATAATTAAAGCTACAAAGGCTTTGTTTATAGATGTCATAGTGGATTTGAAGTTGAGTTTTTCTCCACTTACATTCAGCTTTCCTGCATTCTCTTTTCAGGGCGTTTACCATCGTGGTGTTTCTCCACGGTGCTTTCTGTTTGCTCAGAGTTTTCTTTACCTTTACCGGTGCAACACGAACAATGACATTCAAAATCTTTACGTTCAAATGATCCAGGAGTACATCAACTGACTCTGCACTTATTGCTGGTGAGATAGCTATGTCCTCCATAACACTCCTGTGTCTTGTTGACAATGTACAGTATCTGCCTCTTTGTGGCTTAGGGTGATCATGGGGTGAAGACATAGTCATGCACGCACATGCACATATTTCCATTGTGCTTTTCAATATTATTGTTTGTGTCTTTGTTTCATCACATCTAACTCATACCTTACTATAGGAACAGGTGGCCATGTTTGGAACACATGTGCATCCAGTTATTGACTGTGGTACAGAGTTCTGTATAGGGCCCTCTGACTAATGGTCCAAAGCTCTACACAAGTTAACGCTAATCACTTCTCTGATTAATTGTCTACCCACTAAAGCACTAATAGCATCATTAGAACTGTTGTGGCAGTCTCAGCTCCTTGCTTCTCTCTTCCCACAGGGAAGTTTTCTTTGGATTTCCAGAGCAGGATCGGACAGGTTCACTTTCCACATCTAATCTAATTATCATATCATGTGCAATACTTTAAGTAATTCTTGGACTGAACTTACGTAGTCATTCACTCAGGAATGCATATTAGTATCCTGTCAGTAGTATCTTTTTTCATTGCTTTTAGTATATAGAATGTGCAATACGTGCATTTATCTGTAATCAAACCCTGCACCAAGGACTGTATTTAAAGGGAATTATTATTATTACCCTAAATTATATCATAGGCACATTTAGCTATTTAAGTATCTCTTCCTGTCATTTACCTGTACAGTTAATGTAACCATGCAAATATTCACTTACCTGTATATTTAACTGTACATTTACCTGTACAGTTAATTTAGCCATGCAAAATAGTCACTTACCTGTTCATTTAACCAGACTGTATATTAAGTAAACTATTATTACCCTCACTTATATCATACGCACATTTAGCTATTCAAGTATTTCTCTGCCATCGACCTGTATAGTATAGTTAACCATGCAAATATTCCTTATTTATCTATATCAACTTGCAATATTTGTATACATTTTTTTCACCTAACACTCTGTAACAATGTTTAGTGTACATATTCAGTCATTCACCCATACTATGCAATGTCTTTTTATAGCTTTTTGCACTCCAGACTTCTTGTATTTTTTCATACTGCCGCACTATGTATCATGTATCGTGTATCTGTCTTTTGTGTATTTTCATTCTGGCATTTTGCACCTGCCCTGTGTTTTTTCATAGCTGCTTGACGAATACATTTTCAATATATCTATCTATCTATCTATCTATCTATCTATCTATCTATCTATCTATCTATCTATCTATCTATCTATCTATCTATCTATCTATCTATCTATCTATCTATCTATCTATCTATCTATCTATCTATCTATCTATCTATCTATCTATCTATCTATCTATCTATCTATCTATCTATCTATCTAATTGGCTTTGATTCTGTGGGTAAAGCCACCTTTTCGCAACTCCTCAGTCTTAAAGAAAAAGTTTCTGCTTGCTAACGGCCATGCCTACTCACACCTGGCCTACAGCTGGGTCGGACAGCTGGTGTTCCAGTTACCAGGGCAACCTTACAAAATGTAGAGGGAATGACAAAAGGAAAATGATTGGTCATGAGGAACGCTTGGCGTGGCTCCTGTCTCCCTGTACACTCGTAATCAAAAGATTAGGCTACAACAAAAGAATGGAGAATGTTTCTAATGGGAGTTGGCATTTGACAAGTCTAAGCAAGCTGTTATTTCAGGTGTCAAATCCATTACTGCATCAGGCTGAGCCAGTGCTCACGTAATATGCTCACTCCACCACCCAGGTTTCAACCCCCTGTTACTTCACTGGCTGAAGGACAAAGCTTCTATGAAAAAAAGCCACTTGCGATGACTGTTCCCTATGATGGTTCTATTCTATTTTTCACATTCGTAATAATTGGAGTCTGGAGATTTCCAAACCTCAGGCGCCAATAACGACACCTCAGTGTCACTGCAGCTCAAGCAATAACTAACATTAAACATTATTCTTGACCACACTATCACTAACCACAAGAAAAATAGAACGTCTCGACTGGACTTGATAACATGATTTATGTATGATCTAGGCTGAGTTTGAAATGTCAGAGGTAGTGATACATTCTCAGTAGTGACTCTGAAGCTGGAATCTGCTCTAGGGGTCACAGCACCACTGTTCGCCCCAACACGCTTGACCTCCTTAAAGCTGGAATCTGTTCTAGGGGTCACAGCACCACTGTTCGCCCCAACACACTTGACCTCCTTAAAGCTGGAATCTGCTCTAGGGGTCACAGCACCACAGTTCGTCCCAACACGCTTGACCTCCTTAAAGCTGGAATCTGTTCTAGGGGTCACAGCACCACAGTTCATCCCAACACACTTGACCTCCTTAAAGCTGGAATCTGCTCTAGGGGTCACAGCACCACTGTTCGCCCCAACACACTTGACCTCCTTAAAGCTGGAATCTGTTCTAGGGGTCACAGCACCACAGTTCGTCCCAACACACTTGACCTCCTTAAAGCTGGAATCTGCTCTAGGGGTCACAGCACCACTGTTCGCCCCAACACACTTGACCTCCTTAAAGCTGGAATCTGCTCTAGGGGTCACAGCACCACTGTTCGCCCCTACACACTTGACCTCCTTAAAGCTGGAATCTCCTCTAGGGGTCACAGCACCACTGTTCGCCCCAACACACTTGACCTCCTTAAAGCTGGAATCTGCTCTAGGGGTCACAGCACCACTGTTCGCCCCAACACACTTGACCTCCTTAAAGCTGGAATCTGCTCTAGGGTTCACAGCACCACAGTTCGCCCCAACACATTTGTTATTGTTTTTGTTTTGTTTATGAAACAGAGGAAAAGCAGTACGTACTCTGCTGTTCAATCGCAAGTGCAATGATGTGCAAAGATGTGCAATGATGTTAGAGGGAAAAAAACATTGTTAGTTGCTTGAAGTAATTTCTTTGTTGTTGTAAACGGACTTGGCAGTTTCACAATTACAGATTCCATCTTATACTGGGTCCGCGGACATACACCCCTCATTACCAAAGATAAGATTAATGTCAGCAATGATCTACATCTTAATCAATACCCTTCTGACCCCTGGGATTACATTAAAGCCTGGCGCTATTTTTATATACGATTTCTCCTTGAAACAGTCCCCTGTCTAATGAATATGGATCATCAGGCTAGCTACCACCCTCTAGATTTATGTGCAATAGATTGTACACATTTAACCTCTGGTTTAAGAGGGACAACTGAAAAGTTACAGAGCTGTGATTTTTCTCATTGGCTTCATGATGGTCATAATAACCACCACAGTCGTTTATACAGTATTATAGTTTGAAGAAAGGGGAATACCCCTGCCAGGGATACAAAATGTTTTTATGGTTTGTTAACAGTTGCAGTGTGGCCCTCTGTGAACTTTAGTTCCAGGCTCGATTGCACTTGAACTCAGTGTGATTGGTCACGGCTGAGTGTGTCAGGGAGAATACTAAATCAGGTCACGTCTGCACCTGCATCCCTTGACGCACTATGGTGGCCTTGCCAGGCATGTCACCACAGCTACAGTCTGATGAATAGATCACACACTGACCATCTCATCACAAAGGGAGTGATAAAAAAGTGACCCATTCACTCTCTGATCCAGTACAGTGATGCTGCTGTACACAGACAATATTAGTAAGAAGCATGCATGTGTACACTCAACACACAAACTAGGACTCCACCTGCACACACATCAAACTAGGCCTCTACCTGCCTACACAGCAAACTAGGCCTATACCTGCACACAGCAAACTAGGCCTATACATGCACACACAGCACACTAGGCCTATACCTGCACACACATCAAACTAGGCCTCTACCTGCACACACAGCACACTAGGCCTCTACCTGCACACACAGCTCTCTAGGTCTCTACCTGCACACACAGCAAACTAGGCCTATACCTGCACACACAGCAAACTAGGCCTACACCTGCACACACAGCACACTAGTCCTATACCTGCACACACAGCAAACTAGGCCTATACCTGCACACACAGCAAACTAGGCCTATACCTGCACACTAGACTTCTACCTGCACACACAGCAAACTAGGCCTCTAACTGCACACACAGCAAACTAGGCCTATACCTGCACACTAGACTTCTACCTGCACACACAGCAAACTAGGCCTATACCTGCACACACAGCAAACTAGGCCTATACCTGCACACTAGACTTCTACCTGCACACACAGCAAACTAGGCCTATACCTGCACACACAGCAAACTAGCGGTTTTAGGAAGTTCAGTATAGTCCTGTACCATCCTTACCTACGTGAAGTGATGCCTTAACCCAACTGTGTAATGATGGACTCAGGGCCACTCAATTAAAATTGGATTGGCAGGAAAATCCATTGTTGAATTGCTGTGCTTTTTGCTCTCTCCCCTCTCCCCACCTAGTGAAGTCCAGGATGTGCTGGACTGGTTTTGAAAGGTTGGTGTCCCTGTTTGTGGATGGAGTGCATCGACTGGAATGTGCTTAGACTTTTCAACCTGGGTAGAGGGCTACAGGGTACTGGGAGGGGAAGTTGGTTGAAGGCTATAGGGTTCTGGAAGGGGAAGTGGGTAGAAGGCTATAGGGTACTGGAAGGGGAAGTGGGTAGAGGGCTACAGGGTTCTGGATACTAGGAGGGGAAGTGGGTAGAACGCTACAGGGTTATGGAAGGGGAAGTGGGTAGTGGGCTACAGGGTTCTGGAAGGGGAAGTGGGTAGAGGGCTACAGGGTTCGGGAAGGGGAAGTGGGTAGAAGGCTACAGGGTTCTGGAAGCGAAAGTGGGTAGAGGGCTACAGGGTTCTGGAAGGGGAAGTGGGTAGAGGGTTACAGGGTACTGGGAACAGGAAGGGGAAGTGGGTAGAGGGCTACAGGATACTGGGCACTGGAAGGGTAAGTGGTTAGATGGCTACAGGGTACTGGATACTGGAAGGGGAAGTGGGTAGAGGGCTACAAGATACTGGGCACTGGAAGGGTAAGTGGTTAGATGGCTACAGGGTACTGGATACTGGAAGGGGAAGTGGGTAGAGGGCTACAAGGTTCTGGAAGGTGCAGGGTTGTGGGTAGAGGGCTACAGGGTACTGGAAGGGGCAGGGGTGTGGGTAGAGGGCTACAGGGTACTGGAAGGGACAGGGGTGTGGGTAGAAGGTGGTTAAGGCTGGTTGGGATGCAGACAATCCATGGCAGAGTTTTTGGGTAATGTCAGTTGTAGATTATTATTTATTTAACCAGCACTGAGGTTGTGGTGGAAGATCTGGTACCTCCCAAAGATGTCCTTCAACTGAGAAGGATCACCCGTCTAGCCACCCATTAAATCTACTACACCCCTCATACATAAATACAAACATACATGCATACATACATACATACATGCATACATACATACATACATACATACATACATACATACATACATACATACATACATACATACATACATACATACATACATACATACATACATACATACATACATACATACATACATACATACATACATACATACATACATACATACATACATACATGAATAGAGACACACACACACACACACACACACACACACACACACACACACACACACACACACCACATGCACTCTCAAATCAGTGAAGTGTGGTCTCTGTCCATTACGCTCCTCTGATGTGTGGATTGTCTCTCTGCCAGGGGACATGGATGATACACTTAGACCAGAGTACTGTGACAGAGAGGGTTATAGTGATCGCTAGCCACAACCCCCCCGCTAATGCACTCTCAGAAGGGTTGGGGAGTAACTGATTACATGTAATCTGATTTAAAATAACTGTAACTGTAATCAGTTACATAACCAGAAAAATTAAATAGTTTAATCATATTACAGATACTTTTTGACAGGTAACTAGTAACTGTAACGGATTACATTTAGAAAGTAACCTACCCAACCCTGACTGTCAGGACTGGCCCAACAGGTGAAATCCTCTCACAGACAGAAGGAAACACTCCTCAAACCTGTAGAGATTCATCCTAAACAAACAAACAGTTACAACATGACCGCTCTATCCACAGAGAGCAGATTAGTACATTGGCCATGGGCTCCTGTTTGGTTTCTGGCTGCAACCGTTTCACCCTGAAGACTGAGCCCAGACAGGGAACAATATGCTAGCTTTTATCAGAGGAAGACAGCAGTCCTCCACACAGGGACAGCTCTCTCTTCTCTCAGCGTCAGGGCTGTCTGATGAATGCAGCCAGCCAGCCAGCCAGCCAGCCACACTCTCCTCTCCTTTAGCCTGTTGCCATGTGCTCCACCTGCAGTACCCTGAGCAGCAGGAACAGCAGCACAGAGCTACTGTCTACCATACCCCTCTACCTGCTCTGTCTATTTCCCTTCTCTGATGAATTCACCTCCTTAGTCCCCACACAGCCCTGATGGCAGTACAGCCCTGATGGCAGTACAGCCCTGATGACGGGCGCAGGATGACGGAGAAAGGAATTGAAAAAGGGAATTAAGGGACTTAGGAGAGAGCATTCAGGACATACACACATTTACTAAAAATTATAGCACCCCTGAGCATGTACATCCCAGCACCAGTGTACATAAAGTACTCCTGTTTGTGAGACGGGTTTACGACCTCTTTCTAGTCCATTTCAGTGCATCTTAATCAGAGAGATGGCATCTCTGCATTGATAGGATCCCGCATCATGTACCTGTTTATGGGTGGAGACATGACAGGCACGGATGATAAAAGCACTATAAAACAGGAAGTACTTTTTCTTCACACAAACCTTTAGTTGCTACATCCAAGGTCATAATGACACAACATTGCCTTTGTATTCAACACTGCTACAGATAACAGGACATCAGAACACATCAATTATTAAGCACTCTGACAGTCTCCTGGAGGGGAAGGAGTAGTTATATCTGTGGTATGACAGTCTTTCCTTGGTGTACTGGAGGACCAGGAGTAATTTATTTCACCTCATTCTCTAGAGACAGATTAGCTATAACACCAGTATGGATCAAGCTTTATAAGAGGCTTCATGTTCCACTGCAGACAATCTAAGCAGACTTAACACTGTTTAACATACTGTCTCTCTACCAACCAACAGTAGCTTTTAGCCTATGCACTATAACTAAGGCGCTGTAATGGCATCGATTTATCTGAAAGATCAATATCTTGCACAGTAAGAAACAAGATGTGAATATATATTTATATATAAGTAACACAATGACCTGAGGAAGATCCTTGCAGGATGGTTGTTTGTTTATGAAAACAGGTACGTGGGGGAGCTTCTGAGTGTGCCGGACCTGTTTCTATAGGGCCTGCACCCCACTGATGAAGGTTTGATCACACTTCACTATATAGATAACATAGCAACAACACGTAATGTGTCTGCACCAGACCAGATCATCACGTTCACAGTAGACAAACAAAACACTTGATCCTGAGGCAACCCATCCATTTGGAGAGGTTGAGTGTGATCGATACCAGACTGCACTCTGCGGTGTTGGTGATGATGATGATGGCATGTCGTACAACATCTAATCAGAGACTACAGACTACAGAGCAGCAGGGTTATGGTTGGGATTTGACGAACAGACCCAATCCCCCAATCTCCTCTCATTTCATCAAGCCAACAGATGATTATTCCATGGCATGACAACAACCATAATAACAGAGTGAGCCCTCAGAACTCACCCACCAAGGGAACGTTCAATCTATTACCGTCCTACAGTTCAGCGGCAGCAGCCCTCCCTTTCCTTTAGAGAGGAGGCGGTGTTTGAAGCCAGGGGAGGCACTGCTACACCTACAGCCAGACAAGTGTGACTACGCTCGATTAAAAAACTCCTAAAATACAGAGAAGCTATTGATCGCCTGTTATTGGTGTCATCTTAATGCATGCTGTGGATTTGATGGCTGGCAGCGCTGCACAGAATACACTGTCTCATGCTGCTCATCTTTTATCTGCTCCCCATGTCACTGCTTCTCTGCTTCAGAAGGAGTCAAGTGTTAGCGACCCTCAAGACGTCTTTTTGTCATTCATATCCCTCAGCAACATGTAGAACATGCTTGTATGAGGGAATCTGTGACGTGCGCGTGTGTATGTTTTTTTCTGTCTGCCTCGCCCTCCTGAGAGAAGAGATGCATTTTATCTATGAGTATCATAATAGCAGTTTAGAATAATACTTTCTTCCTGATTATTGTAGTATTGTCCAATCCTTGAATCCTGGACAGAGTTTGTTGATGAAGGACAGGGGGTATTTTACAGTAGATGCACACGGCATTGTGGACAGAAGAATGCGTGTAATTGAATCAGGTGGTTCAGTGATATATCTCTGATTCATCTCTGATTCCCCTGATGTTGTAGAGGCTGGCTAATTGGATATTTGTGTTGAGCCTTTGAGCTGTACTCTGGACTGAATAACACTCCTTGTCTAATTATACTGCTGCTGCTGCTGCTGCATTCAGACTGTATAAAGGACTGGCTCTGCACTAAACGGGTGCATGTTCATGATATTTGGGTGTTTCTATGGGTTTGTGTGTAGGTTAGATATGCATTATACATTATTGTTATTTGTGCTTTTGAAAGTGTGTGTGTGTGTGTGTGGTCCTCTATGTGAAGGGTTTCTCTAGGTGTGTGTGTGTGTGTGTGTGGCCCTCTATGTGAAGGGTTTCTCTAGGTGTGTGTGTGTGTGTGTGTGGCCCTCTATGTGAAGGGTTTCTCTAGGTGTGTGTGTGTGGTCCTCTATGTGAAGGGTTTCTCTAGGTGTGTGTGTGTGTGTGTGTGTGTGCGTGGTCCTCTATGTGAAGGCTTTCTCTAGGTGTGTGTGTGTGTGTGGTCCTCTATGTGAAGGGTTTCTCTAGGTGTAAGTGTGTGGTCCTCTATGTGAAGGGTTTCTATAGGTGTGTGTGTGGGCTGGGTGTGTATATGACCCCTCAGTGTAGAAGCTTTTTTATCAGGTCTCTTGCGATCAAATCACATGGCGCTGTCAGAAAGCATTGCGTTACAGCACGTACAAGTCACACAACTGCAAGTGGGTTGAGGTGTGCCAAGCCAATGCAATGAGTTATAATGCAGCACATTAGACATTTTTCTCTTTCTCTGTAGCTGTTTGTGTTTCCATAGCAGCTACACAATTCAATTAGCCCCAGTGAGCCATACAAGTTAAGCACAGATATCAGTTGTTATTCAGCATGATAATGACTTAGTCATAGGGGCCACACAGAGGGCAGATTCTACTGTACTTATAGTGTCCGTCCCAAATGGCACCCTATTAATACTAATGCGTCACTAGGTTTGCACATTTTGGGGAATATTCAGAGGTGGAAACTTTCCTTGGGAATTAATGGGAATATATGGGAATTAACAGAATGTATGGAAATTAACGGAATGTATGGGAATTAATGGAATACTATTTAAATGTAGAGTTTTTTTGCATTGGATATATTTACCATATCATATGGAGACGGAAACATAAACTTTTTACCTTATCACAAGTAGACATAAATGCAAATTATTAAATCCTTCCAATAGAACAATTATTGTTACGAATTTAACTTTAATTGAGTTGACTCTTCACATGGGATGATTTCATTGAACAACAAAAGAAAGGGAATATTGAATGATCCCCAATGATCCATCGCATCTCCCAAAAATGTTTCAACATACATCTGTAAAATGATAGTCTAGACACTAAAGCTTTGGTTGTCTTCCTCTCAGGCTTCCATGTCTTCTCCCTGGACCTCCTCAATGTCCACCTCTTGAACATCAAACTCTGAGGCCTCATCTTCACTGTCACTTTCCAACCTTGTTGAAGATGGCTCGTTGTCAGGCTTAAAAAGCCTCAAGTTTGCCAGGATGGACACCAATTTTTCAACCCTTGTATTGGTCAGCCTGTTGCGTGCTTTGGTGTGTGGAATTTGGAGGATGATGGAGGCAACAGGGGAAAGAGCCTCAGATCAACAAAGTCCCTTCCACCAGGTGGCTGATGAGATATGTTGGCACGCCATATTGCATCTCCATCCCAAAGCCCTTGTTTGGAAGTGTACTTTGCTCGACTGCCAAGAACCTTGCCCTCATCCAGGCCAAGGTGGGCGAGACACGGTAGTAATGACACCACTGACATTGTTGATCTCTGCACCAGACAGGATGCTCTCTGCACCAGACAGAATGCTCTTGCCAGCATACTTTGGGTGCAACATGTACGCTGCGGCGTGTATGGGCTTCAGGCAGAAGTCTTCACGCTTTTTTATGTATTTCAGAACTGCAGTTCCCTCTGCTTGGAGCAACAGTGAAGTGGGCAGGGCAGTACGGATTTCTTCTCTTACATCTGCAAGCAGAGTCTGAACACCAGACAGGGTGGCATTGTCTCCCTCAATCCGCGCAAGGGCTACTAATAGGTTTCAGGAGTTTCCGGCTGCTTAACACTCTCTCCCAAAATACATACCTCTTGATGGGGCTGTCCATATCGGCAGACTGTGATATGGGCATTTCTTGGAGAGACTCCTTCCCCTCCAGGAGACTGTCAAACAAGATGACACACCACCCCAATGGGTGTTGCTGGGCAGCTTCAATGTTGTGCTCTTTTTCTTCTCACTTTGCTTGGTGAGGTAGATTGCTGCTATAACCTGATGACCCTTCACATACCTAACCATTTCTTTGCCTCTCTTGTAGAATGTATCTGTCACGGCTGGGTGGTTGGACACAAGGCGCAGAGTGGTAGTAGTTCAACATATTTATTAAGTGAACCAAAACAACAAAAGATACAGCAATCGTAACGTGAGGGTACTTCTAAGCAACACTATAAACAATAACCCACAACACAGATGGAAAGGCAAGTACTTTATAAAGGATCCCCAATTAGAGACAATGCATAGCAGCTGCCTCTAATTGGGGACCAAACACAAATACAATTTAGAGTTACCTAGAGCTCTCTCTAAACAAATATCCTGTCAGTCACATAGAGATGCCCAGAGGCATTGTCACGTTTGACATGGAAATTAACGACCCATACAAACATATGTAGGATCCCAAATTAGAGACAATGCAGTGCATCTGCCTCTAATTAGGGATCCAACACAAAACACCACACAGAAACAAAAATAATAGACCTGTCAGACTCTGACCATGGATACATAGAGAAGCAATAGGCTTCTCTATGGCCAGAGCCTGACAGACATCTATAATATATATTTTGTTTAACGCTATTTTGGTTACTACATGATTCCATATGTGTTATTTCATAGTGTTGATGTCTTCACTATTATTCTACCATGTAGAAAATAGTAAAAAATAAAGAAAAACCCTTGAATGAGTAGGTGCGTTTAAACCTTTGACTGGTACTGTATACATATTTGATTGTATATATTTTTTCAAAAGTTATGAGTTGAAAGTTACCAGATGACTGCATTGTTATGATGACGTTATAACTGCTACAGGCCAACTGGACAGTGGACTGTAGCTGGAACTGTCTGTGGTGCCCAGTCAAATACTGACTGAGTCAGACATGCAGGTGCAGCACTTTCTGTGGACCTATTATGATGTCACTTCCTATTTAGAACTGCACTCATGTCTCACTGTCTCATGCGTTGTTTATTTGCCACTCTTTGTTTGGAATTGTGCTTCCAGTACTCCATACTTACCCTAAGGGATGTAGAATCTACGGTACTGCTAATTTCCTTGTAATGCACACAGTACATGTGTGTGGCGTGTTTGTGGATTAAAGCGTCCACTATATGAATGTGTGTGGGTGTAAATGGGATGTAAATGTTAGGGGAAGGATACTGGTCCCCTAGGCGATTTCACTGGGGAGCACAGCTGAGCCAACGCTGTTAGAAGACATGACAAGCCAAAGTTGCGTTTTTTCCTTGTCCTTCTGCTGTGGTGGTAATGGGTTGAGTGCTAAAGAGTTAGTTAGCAACGACAAGCCATATGTGCAATGTTTGGCTGCAAACCAAGCGTGAAGCTGTGCTAGCTAAGACATCCACAGAGCTTTTGAATATTGTACTACATTCCAAAGTGTTACAAAAGTGTTCCTCTTGTTTGCCTTGTCATCTTTAATTCAATCACATCCTTCCCTCCATCTGCCAATTGTCTTGCTATTTTCTTGATTTTGTCTTCCCTCTATGTGGACAACATAAGCCAAGATCAACTATGTTACACACACAGGACAGAAATGTAACTAAAAAAACAGTCCTTTTTCCACATTCTGTAGGGGCTGTTTTGTGTGTATTTGACGAAGGGAGACATAGAATACACAGAGAGCAAGAGGGGACTAGGCTGAAAGAGGGTAAAGCAGCCAAGGCAATAATTCAGCAGGGTGCTGGTTGTCTAAGTCTCCTTCTCTCAGCACACACACACTCTCCTTCTCTCCCATTCTGCTCCTGTTGCGTAAGTCGTGGCAGCAGCAGACAAACAGAGGGGGAGGAGAGACAGAGAGAGAAAGAGAGCTGGCGTTCTCAGTCAGACACTCATCGCTCGCTCTCTCGCTGGGTGGACAGAGCTGTGGCGCAGGAGGAGAGGAACACAGAGAGGACGCTGCCCGATGAGAGAGGAACAGAGAGAGAGAGAGGGGACCAGAGGAACAGCCTGTCTGCACAGGAGGAAGGGAATACAGAAAATAACAGGGCAATATCCGAAGGAGGAAGAGAGAGAGAACTAAGGACAGAGGGAGCAAACAGGAGGGGAAGAGAGAGAGAGAGAAAGCACACAGCCTATTGTGCTCTCCTTCATGGGAGGAGGAGGAGCCCGGTTGGGGGTGGAGCTGAGAAGGATTGACAGACATCGGAACATGAGAGAGAGGAGGAGCACGAGGGCAAGTTGATGAATTTGATTTGGAGAGACAGGTATTTTTAGAACAGAAAGAAAAACAAGAGGAGCGTTCTGAGAGAGAGAAACAGAGAGTGAAAGAAAACAAGAGCGAGATCAATACCGTGATCTGAGCGTGACTGAACATATTTCCCATCCACTCTGGTCAGGTCTCCACAGTGTGTGCATGCGCTCCTCTCTCAGTGTGAGTGTGTGTTTGCGTGCGTCTGGGAGTGAGAAGCGTGTCTGCTCCTCGCACAAGACGGACTGGCCATACTTGGTCACCCGCAGGACACAGCACGCTCCTCCAGTGGGGCATTAGGGAGGGAGTAATAGAGTGACAGATGGCAAGAGGGGAGGGCTGTAAATCAAGAGGGTAAAAGTGAGCTCACATAAAGAGCCGGAGAAGAAATTAACTAGGGAGACTCACGAAGGCAATTAGCGATGCGTGGCTGCTGAGTTAGTGGTGGCATGTAAACGAGTCCAGCCCAACAGACAGCAGCCTCGGTCGACAGAGGGAGGAGCACCGACACAGCAGAGCAGAGGGAACTGGCAGGACGAGCCTCTCTCTGACAGACGGCACCAGATAGAACCACAACAGTCCCTCTCTGACAGACGGCACCAGATAGAACCACAACAGCCTCTCTGACAGACGGCACCAGATAGAACCACAACAGCCCTCTCTGACAGACGGCGCCAGATAGAACCACAACAGTCCCTCTCTGACAGACGGCAACAGATAGAACCACAACAGCCTCTCTCTGACAGACGGCACCAGATAGAAACACAACAGCCTCTCTCTGACAGACGGCACCAGATAGAACCACAACAGTCGCTCTCTGACAGACGGCACCAGATAGAACCACAACAGTCCCTCTCTGACAGACGGCACCAGATAGAACCACAACAGCCTCTCTCTGACAGACGGCACCAGATAGAACCACAACAGTCCCTCTCTGACAGATGGCACCAGATAGAACCACAACAGTCCCTCTCTGACAGACGGCACCAGATAGAACCACAACAGCCTCTCTCTGACAGACGGCACCAGATAGAACCACAACAGTCCCTCTCTGACAGATGGCACCAGATAGAACCACAACAGCCCCTCTCTGACAGATGGCACCAGATAGAACCACAACAGTCGCTCTCTGACAGACGGCACCAGATAGAACCACAACAGCCTCTCTCTGACAGACGGCACCAGATAGAACCACAACAGCCTCTCTCTGACAGACGGCACCAGATAGAACCACAACAGCCTCTCTCTGACAGACGGCACCAGATAGAACCACAACAGCCTCTCTCTGACAGACGGCACCAGATAGAACCACAACAGCCCCGAGACTCTCTGCTCTCTTCTTTTTGCTTCATTTACCTTACTTTCTTTCATTTTGTATTTTCCACTCAGCTCATCTTGCCTCTCTCTCCTCTAGCACCCCTCCCTCCACCCCCTCCCTATCCCTTTCCCTCCCTCTCCCTCCCTCCCTCTCTCTCTCTCTCTCTCTCTCTCTCTCTCTCTCTGTCTCTTTCTCTCGCTCTGTGTTACACTAACTGGTGCGGATGCTGGAGTCGCTCATGTAGAAGCTGCATCGCTTGGTGCATATTTGCATTGCTGAATGTATTTTTACTGCTGGGTTGGATGAGTGGAGTACTCTCAGGTCAAGGGAACCAGATGGACTGAGAGGGAGAAGTAGCTAAATAGTAAACAACAACAAACAGAAGACACTGTGAGAGAGAGTGTGTGTGTGTGTGTGTGTGTGTGAGTGAGGTTGTGTGTGAGGAGCTTGTATGGAGTGTGTGCGTAACAGATAAGCACGAATCCAGGTGTGGATTACATCGGTGGGGATATCGGTGCCCTGGAGCTCCATGTGGGGCCCAGCCCCTGAGGCCTGGCTGGGAGATGAAGCCTTTCCCCAGGCACTAGGAGCACTGTGGGCAGCCATGGCTCTGGAGGAGCGATGTCTCCAGCAGGGATCCCCAGCCGTGGTGAGGAGAGGTCGCCAACGCCTCCCTGCAACGCCAGGCCTGTCCTCAATCACCTCCACACTGCTGACCAGGACACGTCTGCATGGCCTCAGACATGTGTGTGTGTCTGGTGGCTCCATGGGCCGTCGGGCCTTCTGGCTGCTGGCCCTGTGCACCTCATTGGGCCTTCTCCTGTCCTGGTCCTCCAACTGCCTGCTCCACTGGCTCTCCTTCCCCACCTACACACGGATCCACACAGAGTGGGCCAAGGAGATGCCCTTCCCCACAGTCACTATCTGCAACAACAACCCCATCCGCCTCTACAAGCTCACCAAAAGTGACCTGTACTTTGCTGGCCACTGGCTGGGCCTACTGCTGGCCAACCGGACGGTGAGGCCCATGGTGCTGGATTTGCTGCAGGAGGACAGCCAGGCCTGGTTCAGCAAACTGTCTGACTTCAGGCTGTTCCTGCCCCCCAGAAACTTTGAGGGCAGCAACCTGGAGTTTATGGACCGGCTGAGCCACCAACTGGAGGACATGCTTCTCTCCTGCAAGTACCGAGGAGAACTGTGCGGCCCCCAGAACTTCACCTCTGTAAGTCTCATCACAGCTCCCTCTTATTCATTCACAGTTTCACTCTGTGTGGTGGCTGAACCTCCCAGACTGTTAATCTGATTTCACCTGTTGTCTCTCCTCTTTTCATGGTTTCATCTCTTTCCTTGAAGTTCACAGTAGTTAACAGCAGGGTTTGGAACCAAAATTATCGTTTTGTTCTGAACAGAACAATTATTTTTTTCATTCCGTTCCACTGTTCCAACCTGCAAAATAAAGTTTTGAACAGTTTCGAAAAAAAAAATGTAAGTTCCTTTCCAACCTCTTAAATAATAGTTTTTTATTACATTAGCTCAGCATTACATTACTTTACCAATCAGTGAGGATAAGGCAGCTTGCTATGGAGCGGACAAGCTATAGTTGTTTTAGCCTAGGCAGCCAATGGTAGAGTTCTCATTGGGGCTGAAAATGTGAGCCCGGTCCGACCCAAGCCCGATAAGCTGAAGCCCAAGCCCAGGCCTGGTCCCACATCACATAAATGTAATGAGACCGAAACCGAAACAATGCCTGATTTCTAGAAAATGGACGCACCTTTCCCTATATGCTATTTTGTTCAAGTTAACCACTAGGCTACTCATTTACGCTGGTGTTTACAACAACGTGGCAGAGGCGGAAGCGAGCGGAGTGAGGAGAGAAGGAAAATCCCTTGCCTTGTCTAAGAAGAGTGTTGAGAGGGAAAAACCCAACTTGAATATAATCAACAACTGTGTGGATCTCAGGGATTATAGTTTCCAAATGAAATAACAGCCTTGAATAATTAAACTGTAACATGTCAGCAAATGTCAGAATGCAACTGTGTTTAATCTTTGAAGACTCTCTGGTATTTCTTACTTGGTAGGTGTTGTTTACACTGTTCCAAACAGTCAGAAAACACAAACTTTTTAATCTAAAACCTGTTTGGCACATTCTTCTTCTTATGATTATTATTATTATTATCAATAAATTAATCAAATGTATTTATAAAGCTCTTTTTACATCAACAGATGCCACAAAGTGCTATACAGAAACCCAGCATAGAACCCCAAACAGCAAGCAGTAGAAGCATGGTGGCTAGGAAAAACTCCCTAGAAAGGCAGGAACCTAGGAAGAAACCTAGAGAGGAACCAGGCTCTGAGAGGTGGACAGTCCTCTTCTGGCTGTGCCGGGTGGAGATTATAACAATTAATGGCCATTAAGGCCAGATCTTTCTCCAAGATGTTCAAACTTTCATAGATGACCAGCAGGGTCAAATAATAATCACAGTGGTTGTAGAGGTTGCAACAGGTCAGTACCTCAGGAGTGAATGTCACTTGGCTTTTCATAGCCGAGCATTCAGAGGTTTAAACAGCAGGTGTGGTAGAGAGAGAGAGTTGAAAACAGCAGGTCTGGGAAAAGGTGCCACTTCCGGTGACCAGGCCAAGGTTCCATAACCGCAGGCAAAAGAGTTGAAACTGGAGCAGCAGCACGACCAGGTGGACTGGGGACAGCAAGGAGTCATCAGGCCAAGTAGTCCTGAGGCATGATCCTAGGGCAAGGCACATTTAGCAAATAGGGAATGTTTTTGCATTCTCAACAAATGAGAGTTTTCGGTAACAAAGCTTTTCATTCAGAGAAACAACAATTAAGAAACGAGTTAATAACTGTAGTTAGATAGCAGCTTCAGCACCCCGGACAGCGCAGTACACACGGCAGCCTGTGCCTGTTGATAGTTGTTTACATGGGATGTAGTTGTTTACATGGGCTATAGTTGTTTACATGGGTTATAGTTGTTTACATGCGTGATGGCGCGAGATACGACTGACATTTTGCAGAGAGAGAGAGAGAGAGAGAGAGAGAGAGAGAGAGAGAGAGAGAGAGAGAGAGAGAGAGAGAGAGAGAGAGAGAGAGAGAGAGAGAGAGAGAGAGAGAGAGAGAGAGAGAGAGAGAGAGAGAGAGAGAGAGAGAGAGAGAGAGAGAGAGAGAGATTCCAGCAGGAATATAGGGTAAGAGATTAATTCACAAAGACAGAAGTGCAGAGATTTATACTGAATCCATACTAGACTAGGCAGAATAGAGTACTGTGACTTGGCTTGAAGCACTAGGCATAGTTATGACATGTATTATCTGAATTAGGTCCAGTGGTGAAAAAAAATTACTTCATTGTCATACTTGAGAAAAAGTAAGGGTACCTTATTAGAAAATGACTCAAGTCAAATTGAAAGTTACCCAGTAAAATACTACTTGAGTAAAAGTCTAAAAGTATTTGATTTTAAATATACTTAAGCATCAAAAGTAAATTGAATTGCTAAAATATACTTAAGTTTCAAAAGTGAAAAATAATAAATAATTCCTTATTTTAAGCAAACCAGATGGCACAATTTTGTAATGATTTGTATGTATGGATAGCCAGGGGCACACTCCAACACTGTGTTTAGTGAGTCTGCCAGATCAGAGGCAGTAGGGATGTTCTCTTGAAGTGTGTGAATTGGACAATTTTCTTGTCAAAATGTAGAGAGTACTTTTGGGTGTCAGGGAAAGTATATGGAAGTAAAAGTAAAAAAAAAAGGAATGTAGTGAAGTAAAAGTAAAATTTGTCCAAAATATAAATTATTAAGTAAAGTACAGATACCCCCAAAAATACTTAAGTAGTACTCTAAATTATTATTACTTAAATATTTTACACCACTGATTAGGCCCACAGAATTCTACATACGGAGGAGCGGCTTCTATGGAGGAACTTTGAATGTCTTTGAACTTCCGAGAGTTGTCTTGAAGTTGGACCAGAGCTAGCTAGCTAACTAACAACCTTGCGTGTGCAGAGTGGCGCCAGAATTAAAAACACATCTTACCTTTTTGTAGTTATTTAATCCAATGTGAAACATGATAACTATAGTATCTGTAATTAGGATTGGAAAAGTTCATCCATTCTTCTCCAAAAAAAAATCTCTCCTTAATTTCTGAACACTTGTAACATCAGTAGGCTACAGTAGCCTAAACTTCGAAGGGGGAGCTTCGACTTCAAAGGGGGAAGGGCAGGTTGCCTACAAACACATACACTGGCAAACATTTTCAGCTGGCAGGCAGACACTGGAATACGTTTCTGAGTTACAGAGTACCTTGTTGCCCGGAACATAAAAGTACAGCACAAGGCACACCTGTGTACTGACCATGCTGTTTAGTCAGCTTCTTGATATGCCACACCTGTCAGGTGGATGGATTATCTTGGCAAAGGAGAAATGCTCATTACAGGAAAGTAAACAAAACTTTGCACAAAATTTGAGAGGAATAAGCTTTTTGTGCGTATGGAACATTCCTGGGTTCTTTTGTTTTAGCACATGAAATATGGGACCAACACTTTACATTTTGCGTTTATATTTTTGTTCAGTATAGTATTTGCTGTGTTTATTGTAGTTTCTCCCAGGCTCGTTAGGGCCCGTTCATAGTTCTGTTGGTTAGAGTTGGGCATTATTGTTGACCATGTGGTGGCCTTGGCCTGGGATCCATTTCATATCACACGGCACAGTCTATTGCCAGCCCTATGATGTCCTCTCTCTCTCTCTCTCTCTCTCTCTCTCTCTCTCTCTCTCTCTCTCTCTCTCTCTCTCTCTCTCTCTCTCTCTCTCTCTCTCTCTCTCTCTCTCTCTCTCTCTCTCTCTCTCTCTCTCTCTCTCTCTCTCTCTCTCTCTCTCTCTCTCTCTCTCTCTCTCTCTCTCTCTCTCTCTCTGTGTATGTGTTCAGTATGTGTTCAGTATGTGTTCAGTATGTGTGTTTGTTTGTTTGTTTGTGTCTGTGCTTCTCATGGTGCTGTGACAGTGACAGATGTTTTCTCTGAGGTGACACAAAGACTCGAACACTCTTTGAAACGTTATTTTTGCATTTCATTTTTCTTCCATTGGCCCTAGGGCCTGTAAAACTCACTGGAGAACAGAAAGGGAGTGTCAAATGAATGTGATGCGTCCCACAACTGTGTTTGTGAAGACAGAGCGTATGTGTCTGTGTGTTTATGTGGGACTACAGCTACAGTCCTCACTGATGTGTCAAGCATTATAGCATATGTTTAAGGCTCTTACTTCACTATACATGTTGAGCAGCAGTGCATTGAAACCCACTAACAGAGCAATATCAACCTCCGCCGCTGCAATGAATACAGTTGAACGAGTGTAAAGCAGTGCTCTCACTCTTCGTACTCCTTCCTTTATGGCTTACCCCATTGCGATGGTCAGCCTTGTGTGTCCGTGGCTTGATAGAAATGGATGGCTTTCATTAAGTTCTAACACAGCGTTCGATTAGCCAGCACTAGCGCTGTAATGATCCTGCTATCAGTCCTCTGTATCGGCGGACTCCCTGTCCGGAACAGGACGAGGAGCAGAGCAGCACGCCGTCAAACAAATGTGGTACTTTATCAGAATCGTGCCCTCAGGCCAAGTCCCTGTAATAATGTTTCAAACAGGATTCATTTAGGATTCTCACCACGGGTTCTCCTGACGTTCTTTGGCTAAGTAATGTATACAGGGTGTAGACAGGGTATAGAGAGGGTATGGACAGGGTATGGACAGGGTGTAGACAGGGTGTGGACAGGGTATGGACAGGGTATAGAGAGGGTATGGACAGGGTATGGACAGGGTATGGACAGGGTATGGACAGGGTGTGGACAGGGTGTAGACAGTTTATAGACAGAGTGTAGACAGGGTATGGACAGGGTCTAGACAGGATATAGACAGGGTGTAAACATGGTATGGACAGGTTATAGGCAGGATATAGACAGGATATAGATAGGGTATAGACAGGGTATAGACAGGGTGTAGACAGGGTATAGACAGGGTGTAGACAGGGTATAGACAGGGTATAGACAGGGTATAGACCGGATATAGACAGGATATAGACAGGATATAGACAGGTTATAGACAGGGTGTAGATAGGGTATAGACAGGGTATAGACAGGGTGTAAACAGGTTGTAGAGAGGGTGTAGACAGGGTGTACACAGGGTATAAACAGGGTGTAGACAGGGTATAGACAGGGTATAGACAGGGTGTGTACAGGGTATAGACAGGGTGTAGATAGGGTGTAGACAGGGTATAAACAGGGTGTAGACAGGGTATAGACAGGGTGTATACAGGGTATAGACAGGTTATAGACAGGGTGTAGACAGGGTATAGACAGGGTATAGACAGGGTATAGACCGGGTATAGACAGGGTATAGACAGGGTGTAGACCGGGTGTAGACTGGGTATAGACTGGGTATAGACAGGGTATAGACATTGTGTAGACAGGGTGTAGACAGGGTGTAGACAGGGTATAGACATGATGTAGACACTGTATAGACAGGGTATAGACAGGGTGTAAACAGGATGTAGACAGGTTGTAGACAGGATATAGACAGGGCATAGACAAGGTATAGCCAGGATGTAGACAGGGTATAGACAGGGTATAGACAGGGTGTAGACAGGGTGGAGACAGGGTTTAGACTGGATGTAGACATGATAATGACAGGGTGTACACAGGGTGTAGATCGGGTATAGACACGGTGTAGACAGGGTGTAGACAGGATGTAGACAGGATATAGACAGGGTATAGACAGGTTATAGACAGGGTATAGACATGATATTTACAGGGTGTAGACATGGTGTAGACAGGGTATAGACAGGATATAGACAGGGTGTACACAGGGTGTACACAGCATATAGACAGGGTATAGACAGGATATAGACAGGGTGTACACAGGGTGTACACAGCATATAGACAGGGTATAGACAGGTTATAGGTTGGGTTACGACACATTTCAGTTGAATGCATTCAGTTGTACAACTGACTAGTATCCCCCTTTCCCTTTCTCTTTCAAGCCAGTTCCCTCAGGATGTAAGTGGCTGTTTGGTTTTGACTTTGCATGTGTGCAATGTCCGTTACAGTGAGACTGTGAGGATGTGAATCTGCAGTCATTGTTTAGTCTTCATTTCTGCATCTATTTCTCTTTGTATCTACAGAGCGTTGTCCTTGGGTTGGGTTCGGTTGGTTGTATTGGTGGTCTGTGTGTGTGTGTGTGTGTCATTCTTTGTGAACACAGTGTGTAGCATTGAGCCGTGGTTGAGTTGTGTTGAATTGGTGGTGGGTGTGTTTAAGCCTACTGTACAGTAGTGATTGATCTCAGTCTCCTGAGCCACTGGGATTCCAGTGAGTCCTTCCTCTCTCCTCTCCATCCACTGTTATAACACAGGAGGAAGCCTTATGTGATGCCTGTAACCGGACCCCTCAGTGTCAGTGGGTGCATCTTATTAGACCATCACTGCATCACAGAAAAAGGCTCCCCTCAAGGTGACTAAATCATTACCATTGCATGAGTCCTGCCACTATAGGACCCTTTAGAACTGTCAATGGTAATGAGCTTCCTTCCACACATACTCTGCAGTATGAGTCAATGTGTATGGTTTGTGTGTGTGTGTGTGTGTGTGTGTGTGTGTGTGTGTGTGTGTGTGTGTGTGTGTGTGTGTGTGTGTGTGTGTGTGTGTGTGTGTGTGTGTGTGTGTGTGTGTGTGTGTGTGTGTGTGTGTGTGTGTGTGTATGGTTGCCTGGTTATGCCAGGCTTAACAGTGCAGGATTCTGCACAGCAGAGAGAGTGAGAACACGTAGAGAGCTTGAGAGAGAACGAGAAAGAAAGAGAGAGCGAGAGATGGTAGCAATAGGGTAGTATGGTAGTGAATTTAAATGAGGGACCATAATTCTGCCCAACCTCCTGCGGTAGACTCCCCTGTGCCAAATCTATCACAGTGAACAGGAACTACTGGACAGCTCCCTGATCAATAAATCCATTAGATGTTTGTTATAGTTTATGGAGGTCCATTTCACTCTCCCCTCAGTCTTACGTCACAGATAGAAATCTACACTGAACCAAACCACACTATTCCCCACTTAATTGTCAAGAATTACTGAGCCACAGTGAAATAAGATTATTCTGCCATTGAAATCCCTGATCGGGCCACCTTAGCGTTTTTTTGGGCTGCCTATATCCAAACAGTGACTAAAAAAGCCCTGCACATTGACTCATACTGTATGTGTGGAAGGAAGCTCATTGCCATTCACTCCCAGGGCTCTATTTTCGGCTGGCATTAAGTCAGCGCAATTGTCAAACGCATGCTCGCAATATCTGAGGTGGGGGCCTCTAAAGTTCAGCCACGCCGACGGGCCAACCGTGCCGACCGTGGCAGATGCCATGCGCCCTGCCACGCCCCACCCATCTAAGCTCCTTTTTGATCCAAAAAAAACCCCCCTGGTGATCACAGACCTTTAACCCATTAAACGCACAGCTTGCCTTAGCATCCCCCATATTATGATGTGTATCACACCAAAAGCAGTGCAGGTGTAGTAAATGATCCGTTCTCTACTGTATATCACATATTCAGATCTATACCCTACTTAACCAAGCCCCTGTGTGAAACAGATGTTGCACCTCAGATGATAAATGTAAACAATGCTTAGAGATGGAGATTACTAGCCACTCTTAACAGGACATACAACACTTCTGCCTTGCCTAACCACTATAATCTATCAACTACATCCCTGGAGAAATCTTAGAAGGTCGTTAACTTCTAAACAGTGTTGATGCTAGGTGTGCTGTTGCACTGTGTGTGTGTGTGTGTGTGTGTGTGTGTGTGTGTGTGTGTGTGTGTGTGTGTGTGTGTGTGTGTGTGTGTGTGTGTGTGTGTGTGTGTGTGTGTGTGTGTGTGTGTGTGTGTGTGTGTAGCAGAGTTATCAGTGTAGACATGAATCGATTTTTCCTCATTGCAAGCCATTTTTCCATAATATTTATTTATTGTGTGATGTTAGGTTTTATGGATAATGCATTTTATAGAGACAGGGTAAACTCACAGTGCTTCAGAGGGATCTGTGTTCTAGATGGAGAAATGAAATCCCACATTCACTGAGTTGAATTCCATGAAGTCACAAAGTTACCTCAGTCACAAAACCCTTTAAATCAGCTTCTTCTCTTACAGTACCTTGAATAAGCTCTTGCTTTGCATTGCACCTCAAGTCTAACCTCAAACAATCCTCTTGCAACTCTGGCTTGCATTTTAGAACGTAGCACTGCATAATATTGTTTTTTTCTAACTTTGTGTGTGAAAATGTCAGCTTGGTTTTATTTGACGTTTCTGATGTAGCACTGTTACTTTGTACTGTTACTTTGTGCTGTCACTTTGTATAGCAGAAAGCTTCCTCCACCTGTTTTTTTCCCCACACCAAGTCAATCCCCTCCCTGTTTGGACATGAAGGCAGTGTGAGGTGATTGACAAGGCCCTGTTTGGACATGAAAGGCAGTGTGAGGTGATTGACACCTCCCTGTTTGGACATGTAGGCAGTGTGAGGTGATTGACAAGGCGCTGTTTGGACATGAAGGCAGTGTGAGGTGATTGACAAGGCCCTGTTTGGACATGAAGGCAGTGTGAGGTGATTGACAAGGCGCTGTTTGGACACGAAGACAGTGTGAGGTGATTGACTTGGCCCTGTTTGGACATGAAAGCAGTGTGAGGTGATTGACAAGGCGCTGTTTGGACATGAAGACAGTGTGAGGTGATTGACTTGGCCCTGTTTGGACATGAAGGCAGTGTGAGGTGATTGACAAGGCGCTGTTTAGACATGAAGACAGTGTGAGGTGATTGACAAGGCCCTGTTTGGACATGTAGGCAGTGTGAGGTGATTGACAAGGCGCTGTTTGGACATGAAGGCAGTGTGAGGTGATTGACAAGGCCCTGTTTGGACATGAAGGCAGTGTGAGGTGATTGACACCTCCCTGTTTGGACATGAAAGGCAGTGTGAGGTGATTGACACCTCCCTGTTTGGACATGAAAGGCAGTGTGAGATGATTGACATGGCCCTGTTTGGACATGAAGGCAGTGTGAGGTGATTGGCATGGCCCTGTTTGGACAGGAAGGCCGTGTGAGGTGATTGACTTGGCCCTGTTCGGACTAAAGTCCCTGTACACAGCAGCCCTCAAAGCTAGTCCAATTACTGTGGGGCCTTTGAGAGTAAGCGATGGCATTTTAAAAACACCTGGGTAAGAAAGCACAGCTCTCCTTTGGTCATTCGTCTTGACCTTTCAGCGGGGTGCTGTACAGCACACCATAAACCATTGATCTGGACTGGAGTAAACAACGTTGCCATTCAGGGGGAGCGGTTGCCCCAGCAGCACCAGCAGCCACAGCAGCCCTCTCATTAACACAGCAAGCCCTCTGTCCACCATGCCCAGCCCCCAATCTGTACCACCACCATCACCACTACCACTACCATCACCACCATCACCACCACCTCCACCACCATCACCACCACCTCCACCACCATCACCACCACCACCATCACCACCACCACCACCACCATCACCATCACCATCACTACCACCTCCACCACCACCAACACCATCACTACCACCATCACCAGGTCCAGCTGCCTGCTGTATAGCTAATAGTTAAATCTGTACCATTGACGTGTGTTATGGCCAGCGTGATGCTCAGGCTGCTGGTCATGTATACGCTAGTAGGAGTGCAGACTGATATAGTACAGACCCACCATCACCACCACCACCACCACCACCATCACCACCACCACCACCACCATCACCATCACTACCACCTCCACCACCTTCACCACCACCTCCACCACCATCACCACCACCACCATCACCACCACCACCACCACCATCACCATCACTACCACCTCCACCACCACCAACACCATCACTACCACCATCACCAGGTCCAGCTGCCTGCTGTATAGCTAATAGTTAAATCTGTACCATTGACGTGTGTTATGGCCAGCGTGATGCTCAGGCTGCTGGTCATGTATACGCTAGTAGGAGTGCAGACTGATATAGTACAGACCCACCATCACCACCACCACCACCACCACCACCACCACCATCACCATCACTACCACCTCCACCACCATCACCACCACCTCCACCACCATCACCACCACCACCATCACCACCACCACCACCACCATCACCATCACTACCACCTCCACCACCCCCACAGCCCTTTAATCTCCTCATATGGAAAACCGATTTGAATTCAGATGGAAAAATGACACGTTGTTGGTATTCATAATGTCATGTCTGTGCATAAACCCCAGGACTACTAAAAGTTTAGTGTTTGGAATGGAAAACTAATGGATGGTCTTCTCCTCTATGAATACCATTAGCTGTCTTTATCTGACCTCTCCTCAGCTACTGCTGCAGAAAACCCAGCCGGAGTCATGCTTGACCTGCTTCACATGTTCATACACACTATCTGAACGGTGCCGCACTCGAGCGTTGAGTCGAGGTTGAGCTTTTGAGAAAAGAGAGTTGGAGGTTGCTGTTAAGTGAACTACATGGAGATGATCCAAGGTCTCTTCTCTCCCACGTCCCCCGCCTACACCTCCCCTGCATAAATAAAGATGCCACACACAAACACAGACACACTCGTCAACACACAGCACACACACTCTCAGAAGCTTTATTAACATTCATACCAACAAGTAACACAAACACCCACTCATACTCACCCAGCATCCTGGCCAAACTGCTGGCCATCATGGACAACGTCACCCACCCTCTGCACGCTATGGTTATGACGCAGAGGAGCACTTTCAGTCACAGACTGATCCCACCACGGTGTGCCAGAGAGCGCTACAGGAGGTCCTTCCTGCCGGCGGCTATTAGACTATATAATGCCTCACCGGGGTGCCGTGCCGTCGGCAACATAGATCTGGAACTGTTGGGGTGCTAGGACCTAGTTTAACAATTATGCATCCATCCGTGAGTAACTCTGGTCCGTCAGCACTCATTCACTCAGGACATACATTCTCATGTACAGTTGTTATATCATTGCTAGTAATTCTTGGACCTAACTTACGTAGGCATTCACTCAGGAATGCATATTAGTATCCTGTCAGTTGCACCTTTTCTCATTGCTTTTAGTATATCGAATGTGCAATATGTGCAGTTGTCTGTAATTAAACCCTGCGCACTAAGGACTGTATTCTAAGGGAATTACTATTATTACCCCAAATTATATCATACACACATTTAGCTATTAAAGTATCTCTTCCTGTCATTTACCTGTACAGTTTGTGTAACCATGCAAGTATTCACTTATCTGTAAATATAACTGTATACTTACCTGTACAGCTAATTTAACCATGCAAAATTTTCACTTACCTGTTAATTTAGCCAGTTTGTCTATTAAGTAAACTATTATTACCCTCGCTCATATCATACGCACTTTTAGCTACTGAAGTATTTCTCTGCCATCGACCTGTATAGTATAGTTAACCATCCAACATCCACCAATGTATAGTGTACATATTCAGCCAACCACCCATACTATGCAATGTCTTTTTATAACTTTTATTTTTTTTGCACTCCAGATATCTTGTATTTCTATACTTTTTCATACTGCCGCTCTATGTATCATGTACCGTGTATCTGTCTTTTGTGTACTTTCGTTGTGGCATTTTTCACCTGCCCTGTGTTTTTGTTGTAGCTGCTTGACAATGAAATTTCCCCCCCGGGGGATCAATAAAGTATCTATCTATCTATCTATCTATCTATCTATCTATCTATCTATCTATCTATCTATCTATCTATCTATCTATCTATCTATCTATCTATCTATCTATCTATCTATCTATCTATCTATCTATCTATCTATCTATCTATCTATCTATCTATCTATCTATCTATCTATCTATCTATCTATCTATCTATCTATCTATCAATATATCTAGCCATATGAGAGACGTGCTCAGTGGCCAGTGACAACCACAGCCAGCCAGCCAACCACAGCCAGAGCAGAGGGCAGTCCACACACCCAGAGACAGAGACATAATGAGGCCTTACAGCTGTCACACCTACTGTATGCATCATCATACTCGCTGTATGGTGATGCATACAGTAGGTGTGACAGCTGTAATTACTCCCCAGCCTAGAACCTACAGCCCTTTGGTCCCAGCGGTACATTAAAGGGGTTCATTTTAGAAGTGTGCCTGTGTCCAGACCTTCCCATGCACTGGTTTAGAACATTTCAGATCTGCGTAGTATGTCTAGAACATTATTCTTGAAGTCTCTTGCCATCATCTACACCCTAACATTCAGGATCTGTCAGTTTTATAAAGCATGTATTTAGTATGGTAGGGTAGTAGTGTGTGTTGGTCATTTACGGTCCTGAGACGTTGGCCTGCAGGCTGTGAACGTTGTGGAAGTTAAGGTCAGTTAGCAGGGCTGCTCAGCATCAGAAGATGTTACAGCCTGCTGCCTGAGACTTGAGATGAAACACAAAGGCTCTTCCATAACTGTCACGGTTAGGTGGAAGGAGAGACCAAGGCGCAGCGCGCTCATAGTTCGACATTGTTTTATTTATACTAATACTATGTATATATAAAAACAATCCAAAAGTACGAACTCAAAACAAACACTACAATACAAAAACGTCACGTTCACCTCAACCAACACGAATGAAACGGACGTAACAAAAGGCACACTTACTTTTAACCGTGACTGCGACATATAACGATAACGACCCACACCCGAGTGAAGGACAGACTCAACATATATGGGATCCCTAATTAGAGACAATGCGGTGCAGCTGCCTCTAATTAGGGATCCAACACAAACCCCACACAGAAACAGAAAAGAACGACACTGTCAGACTCTGACCATAGCTACATAGAGAAGCAAATAGGCTTCTCTATGGCCAGAGCCTGACAATAACTCACCACTCTGCAACACATATCCCTGACATGTATTACAACACCCCCAGACGGGATCAAATACTACTAGATCATTATGGTGCTGTTGTCAGCCATATCCCTGACATGTATTACAACACCCCCAGACGGGATCAAATACTACTAGATCATTATGGTGCTGTTGTCAGCCATATCCCTGACATGTATTACAACACCCCCAGACGGGATCAAATACTACTAGATCATTATGGTGCTGTTGTCAGCCATATCCCTGACATGTATTACAACACCCCCAGACGGGATCAAATACTACTAGATCATTATGGTGCTGTTGTCAGCCATATCCCTGACATGTATTACAACACCCCCAGACGGGATCAAATACTACTAGATCATTATGGTGCTGTTGTCAGCCAGATCCCTGACATGTATTACAACACCCCCAGACGGGATCAAATACTACTAGATCATTATGGTGCTGTTGTCTGCCGCCATAGCCCAAAGCATTAAAATGAACCCAGCATTTCTTTATTTTTGATTTCTGATTTTGATACGCATGTTTTGTTTTTATCTCAGGAATATGCTTACTGGCAGCATTTTGTGATTTCCTGAAGTATCTGTCTAAAGCAGCTTGAAGCAGCTTGAAGCTGCTTTATGTACTAGAAGGTCTCTTTTCCAAACCGTGGAGTTGGAGCTCCCTTCGCCACAGCAGAGAGGCAGTGACTTGAAAGGCATAGCAGGTATTTCTTCCCACATCATTATCTGGTGGCGGTACTGTGAGGGAGAATGAACACAACCTGACAGAGGGTGGATGCACTCCTGACAACTTCTACCTGTATCTTTCCATAAAATTGGGTGTCTGGTTTTCATTGATTCCATATCTAACACATGCACACACACAGCTGCTTTACAGTTCCCTGTCTCAGATAAAAAGGAAATCCAAGGACCTTCCCTCTGACCTTTCTGGACTTGGTAAGCTCAGATATCTGGACTGGGCGATCCCCTCCATAATCCATATTTTATTACCTTTCCATGTATCCATCCATCAAAATGAGGAAATGCAACATATTTAGATGCATAGAAGGCCCTGTTTGAAGGCTATAGTATACAGTCTGGGGTTGGACCTGTGCCTCTATAGAGGACCGTTGTCTCTGTTTTATTACCTTACCTTATACACAGCTGATCCTTTAATACACTGCCAATGAAAAGAGAGAGAGAGAGAGAGAGAGAGAGAGAGAGAGAGAGAGAGAGAGAGAGAGAGAGAATAAAGAAAGGAAAGGAAATGGGCATTATAAAGTAAATGGAAAGACATACTGTATAGAGGGATGTGAAAGAGAGAGAGATAACAAAGAACAGACAGGACTCAGGGGATCAAGCTGAACAACATGAAGGAGAAAGATTTTGAGTGCCTGTCAATAATTGAACATGCAGAATGTCTCTGTTTCGTCTTCTTCCCACTTACAATGAATATCTTCATGAATTATGGAAATGCAGCATACCAAATCTAGTGAATAGTATACAGTATCACCAATTAAAATCCATAGACAAAAGAGGTCGCGTTTGAAGTTGGCCTACACAGTGCAATGCTTGTGAGTTTAACTGTAATGTTAATGAGGATTATTTTCTTGAATCTAATTGATAGGGCCTTTATTCAAATATCCTTCGTCAAAACATGCATATTCATTTTGGAAAAATGTTACTTTACAATTGTGATTCACCAATGATGTCAAGTGCAAGTTAGTAGATGCCGATGTTTCAAATCTTGTGCATCACTATCACTAGCTATCACTAACTAACAGGGAAGAAATCAGAGAAATCAGAAGCACAGAGCGTGACTGGGCCAAGCTAGAGCAGCATGTGAAGTTGCTGGAGCCGTTCGCAATCCACACCAACCAACTTGCTGACCAGTGACTAGCCAAGCTAGAGCAGCTTGAGAAGTTGCTGGAGCCATTCACAATCCACACCGACCAAACTTCAAACCGACAGCCAGTCGCTGACTGATGTGGTGCTGTGTCTTCTCAACCTTGGGGCAAACTTGCAGTCAACTACTGTTGCAAAACAGTTGGCACAGGTCCACCTGAAGTCTTTGCGTGAGCGCATCCCATGCATACTGAATCATCTGGCAGCCAACTTTGATCTAACCCCTGCAGCAGCTTGCCTGATGGACCAAAGTGTGTCTGTAGCACTTTGCTTAACAGAGATGGCACTGATGAGGGAAGCAGAGTATTTTGTTCTTCAGCAAATCAGAGAGTACAGCCAAGGAGCAGCATGGCCCCAGAAAGATACCGGTACGTTGAATACAGCAAGCATCTTGACCACAGTTCTTCAGAAATATATGTAGCTTCCTCTGATCTAAGATTGTGTCGGAGGTCACTGACCAGCCGGAGGGTCAACCAGGCATGGCATAAAGTGCCCCACGGAAAAACCTGGAACAGGTAAAGGAGTCACCTCTCCAGTTCTGGCAGGCAAGGATGGCTGTTTATCCAAACCTGTGCCATGTGGTACTGTATCTGGTTTCTTCCCCGGCATCCTAAGCATTCGTGTAGAGAATATTCATCCTGAGTCTTGAAGATGAACCATTGTTAGAGAGGAGAGACACGCATCTTGTCAGTATAGCCACAATGTTTGCTAAAAAACTAAAATGGCTGCTAGCCTCCCTTGTATAGGCTACTTTCTTTCCCTAACACTGAAACTAAAACTGAAACTAAATAATATAAAAACGAAATAGAAATATTTTTATCAAACTTAAACTAAATACAAACTAATAAATCAAGTCTGAAAAAAATGAAACCGAATTTCATAGGTTAATAAAATAAAAATAAATATGTAATCACAAAACTATAATAACCTTAGCACAGTCTATCTTATTAGCTTCAGACTGATCAGGGATCAGCCGAGTTTCAAATCAATAGGACTGTGTGTGTGTGTTTGTGCCTTTACATCACTGTTTATGTGTGTATGGTTGTGTTTATTAAAATTGCAGCCCTGTCTCCAAAGTTAATTGATGCATCCCTCAGTGTAGTAATTACACATTTCTAAATGTCTGTGAATAGAGAGTTACATAGGCATGGTCCAGCAAGGAGAAAGCCTTACAGCGGGGGGAGTGGGACAGAGGGGTGGAACAGCGGAACAGACTGGCACTAGTCTAAATTATGGCCCATGTCCCCTAGCATGACGGGCATAGGTGACACCGCCCCATTACCCAACCCCCCCACGGACCATCATCCATGTGCGACAGGAATATAAACTTCTGCTGCGCTCTGCAGTGTGTGTGTGTAGGAAGAGAGAGGGAGAGTGTGTGGGAGGGGGCACCAGAGGAGGACAGCCATCTCCATTTTCATCTACTCTAGTTGTATTATTTTTAGACCAGAATAAACACACTAGTGGAGTCTCTGTGTTCCTTCGTATGAGAATAGTACTGGGTTCTGTTAATATAGTGTGAGAGAGAGAGAGAGGGAGAGAGAGAGAGAGAGGAAGATTGAGAGAGAGAGAGAGAGAGAGAGAGAGAGAGAGAGAGAGAGAGAGAGAGAGAGGAAGATTGAGAGAGAGAGAGAAGATTGAGAGAGAGAGAGAGAGAGAGAGAGAGAGATGAAGAATGAGAGAGAGAGAGAGAGAGAGAGGAGAGAGAGAGAGAGAGAGAGAGAGAGAGAGAGAGAGAGAGAGAGAGAGAAAGGAAGAGAGAGAGAGCGAGAGAGAGAGAGGGAGAGAGAGAGAGAGAGAGAGAGAGAGAGAGAGAGAGGGAGAGAGAGAGAGAGAGAGAGAGAGAGAGAGAGAGAGAGAGAGAGAGAGAGAGAGAGAGAGAGAGAGAGAGAGGAGAGAGAGAGAGAGAGAGAGAGAGAGGAAGGAAGATTCCAGCAGGAAAATAGGGTAAGAGATTAATTCACAAAGACAGAAGTGCAGAGATTTATACTGAATCCATACTAGACCAGGCAGAATGGAAGAGTACTGTGACTCTGTTATGACACACACACACACATTCATATACACTGTACATACACTGAAATGCCGACACCAGCACAAGGATCTTCAATCTGGCCCAGCTATAATTCATGGACATACAGTAGCAGAGGGATGGTGTTATTGGCATTCATGTCTACACTCCTCCCTGTTGTCAGGCGGTAATCATGCTCTCCTCCACCTGTACCACTAACAGCCCCATAAGTCAGCATTACAACTGGTATGGAACACTGCCAGTGCTAAAACACTCCTCTCCTCACTCAGGCTCCCCTCCCAGTACCAGACTACGTCTTCATGTGCCAGTCTGTGTGTCCCAAATGGCACCCTATTCTCTTTTTAGTGCACTGCTTTTTAACCAGGGTCCATAAGACTCTGCTCAAAAGTAGTGTACTATATAGGGAATACAGGGCCATTTGGGATGCAGGCTACATCTCTGCTCCAGCCCTTTTCACTCCTGGCCAGATGGGTATATTTCATGGGTTCAGACGCTGGGTGATCACTGTAAAATCAAATCAGAACTGTCCTAGTGGTGCTTTCCTTCCTCGTTCTGTAATGGTGTGCTTGGTGTCTTGGTTGAATCCAGTGTCTGACTCCTCTCACTCTCTCACCCAGGGAAACTGACTTACTGAAATGTTCAGTTTTATCTCAGGCCCCTGTTTTGAACGGGCAGGGGTGGAGAACCAGGGGAGGGTATGGGGCCTCTGGAGCTGGCACTGCCTGATGGAGATGATGGGGATGGTTGCTGCCTGATGGAGATGATGGGATGGTTGCTGCCTGATGTAGATGATGGGGATGGTTGCTGCCTAATGGAGATGATGGTGATGGTTGCTGCCTGATGGAGATGATGGGGATGGTTGCTGCCTGATGGAGATGATGGGATGGTTGCTGCCTGATGGAGATTATGGGGATGGTTGCTGCCTGATGGAGATGATTGGGATGGTTGCTGCCTGATGGAGATGATGGGGATGGTTGCTGCCTGATGGAGATGATGGGATGGTTGCTGCCTGATGGAGATGATGTGGATGGTTGCTGCCTGATGGAGATGATGGGATGGTTGCTGCCTGATGGAGATGATGTGGATGGTTGCTGCCTGATGGAGATGATTGGGATGGTTGCTGCCTGATGGGGATGGTTGCTGCCTGGGTGAGCAGGGGAAATGGAGAGAGAGAGAGAGAGAGAGAGAGAGAGAGAAGAGAGAGAGAGAGAGAGAGAGAGAGAGAGAGAGAGAGAGAGAGAGAGAGAGAGAGAGAGAGAGAGGACGTCTAATCAACAGTAGCTAGAGGGGAAAGAGTTCTGTTTTTCTAAACCTAGCAGCCAAATGAAAGCTTCCCACCCCTTATGTCCACCCTCTTACTCTGTAGAACCTTGAGATTGCTGTCTGCTCCTGTCTGAATGTCTGCACTTCTCCTCACAACAGCCATTCTCTCCCTGGCCTCGCTTCATTCTCCCCCTGCTGTCTCTACTACTGTCCTCCGCTGCCACTTGTCAGTCAATGATGCCTTATCAATCTGTGTTGAAAACTAGATAGATAGATAGATAGATAGATAGATAGATAGATAGATAGATAGATAAATAGATAGATAGATAGATAGATAGATAGATAGATAGATAGATAGATAGATAGATAGATAGATAGATAGATAGATAGATAGATAGATAGATAGATAGATAGATAGATAGATAGATAGATAGATAGATAGATAGATAGATAGATAGATCTTCGTCCACCAGCTACGAAAAAACACAGACACATGATACATAGTGCGGCAGTATGATTGGGTGGGAGTTTGAAGGCAATCACCACGTTAACTAACAGCAGTTCCGAAGTTGGGCTAAAGCGGAGGTAATTTGAATAGATTTTCTGTCTCTCTCTCACTTTCTAACTCTCTCTCTCTTCTTTCTACATTGCTCTTCATCCTCCCTCTCTCTTCATCCTACCTATCTCCACGCCTGCCTCTCTAGCTTTGCAATCTCTTCCTCACGGTTGGCGAGGGTATTAAATGGGTTACCTGTGTACATGCTAGCCCTGAGGTGATAAAACACTGATTGACAGACAGACACCACAGAGAGAGGATTTCTTTCATGGCTCACAACAACCGGGATGGAGTCGGCTGCTTCTGACAGTACGGACAGTCCCTCATCTGTATCACATTAAAACCTGCAGAGGCATTTAATGCAGATTACACTTCTGTCACTAGCCGAGGAGATAATAGCACACTGTATCACGATCGTGAGAGTGATTTCACTAAAAGCCACACATCATGTTGGAATCTTCGTTTGACTGGAGTTGTTTATCGTTCTTTTATAACATAAGGGAAGTTGTTAAGCAGAGGGGAGCTTTGTTGGATTTTGTTTGTACATTTAATATGTTTTCCTTTGCTTTCCTTTACTGCAGGAGCAGTATAGCGAGACAGACCAACTAATAAATATTTTTATTTAAGGCTACCAATCTCATCTATGGCTGTTTGGTTGGAGCGATGTAGCTTATTTTAACCCTTCCATCTGAGATGGTGAAGATTCCTCATCTAATGAAAGTATTATCTTATGTCTACTTTCCACTGAGCTGTAGAGAGATATACCGTACATGGCTAGCTGGGGAACACAGTAATGAAAGATAGATGCCACCATGATATATTAGAAATATTAGAAATGACAAGGAAAGATGGTGTAGTTTGGATGCTTCTCTTCACTGTGTTTTGCAAACGGTTTGACTCTTGGTTTAGGTTCGTATTTGCCACCGTAGTTAGATTTCTAGTCTTAAAGCAGAGAAGACGTATAACATCAAGTTATAAAACCTGCACTTCCCATGTAATGTGTGGTGCTGCATGATGAATACAATCACTGCAAGGTGCAGCAGCCTCATTCTAGCTGAGGCCCTGGAACTCCCATCTCACCAATTTAAAGGTGCTTCAATATTTCACTGATTGATTGGATGAAGAGTTTAAATTGAAATTAATCACAAATGGCATTTTAGATTAAAAAGAATGAAAAACTAACCTGATTGTAAAAAACGTCTTCATTATTTACTTATTTTTGATCTGAATGTATAGTTTGTTTAAATGTGTTTTGACTCTTCTATAGCAGCTGCAATCAAAACAATTAGAGACAATTTACTAGTTCCAATGAAGTCTAATCAGCTAACTGATAATTGTACGTTAGTTAGAGTGCTTTGTTTATTTCCATGTTTTTCTCAAAGCACAAAATGCTTTATTGTGCAGTTTGCTGAAGACATGTATTAAGTCTATTTTCAAGTGGCAGCAGGTAGCCTAGCGGTTAGAGCGTTGGGCCAGTAACCGAAAGGTCGCTGGTTTGAATACCAGAGCCGACAAGGTGAAAAACCTGTCTGTGTCCTTGAGCATGGCCCTTAACCCTAATTTGCTCCAGGGGCTGACCCAGTAGGTAGGCTATCATTGTTAATAAGAATTTGTTCTTAACTGACTTGCTTAGTTAAATAAAGGTTAAATAAAAAGTGAGGCTAATGTCATTTCAATATTTTTCAGGCTGGTATTTTATAAGTAGTAGGAAATGTATATTATTTTACACCTTCATTAGGCAGACGTGAAAGATCTAGTGTGACTTGTTGAAAGTTTGCCAGCAGGTCACAAAACATCAAAATGTCATTAGAATTTCTCCTCCCTCTGTGAACAAAAGTAAATGCCTCTATTTAAGGTGTAAATGATCAACCGTCACTCTGTCAGCCATTTTGAAACTTCAAAGCTGCCACTTGTGGTGAAAAGCATTAGTAGACACCTGCTGTAACCAGGGAGACCACAGCAGCATGCAGTTTGCCCTACAGTCCTTTAAAGCAGTGGCTGATTCTCTTGTTCCTCTCAACACTCACTGATATGGCTCCACTCCTCCTTCCCTGCCTCCATCCTTCATCCTCCCCATCTTACTCGCTTTTCCTCGCTCTCACCTACCTCCCCACAGCTACAGCCACAGCTCTCTCTCTCTCTCTCTCTCTCTCTCTCTCTCTCTCTCTCTCTCTCTCTCTCTCTCTTTCTCTCTCTTTCACTCTCTCTCTCTCTCTCTCTCTCTTTCACTCTCTCTCTTTCTCTCTCTCTCTCTCTCTCTCTCTCTCTCTCTCTCTGTCAGAAGGAGTTAGTATCACAGACAGTCAACATGTTTTCACCCCAGTGTGTGTGCGTTGTGTTTGATCTCCCACTCAGGTTGTGTAAGAGGGGATGACAGGCGCCCCTTTGGTTTGCCATTTTGTTGAAGTCATGTCCCAACGTTGCGGCATCCCTCCTCCATGTGGCCCCCCTTACCTTTACCCAGCATGGCACTGGAGCGGAAGGACAGGGCAGCCTTGGTGAACAGACCTACTGCTCTCTCTCTTAATTCAATTAATTCAAAGGGCTTTATTGGCATGGGAAACATAAGTTCCAAAGGAATAGAGACATTTTAAATGTCATATTATGGCTTTATACAGATGATGTGCAAATAGGCAAAATAAATAAACATATATATGGGTTGTATTTACAGTAATGTTTCTCTGGTTGCCCTTTTCTTGTGGAAACAGGTCACAAATCTTGCTGCTGTGATGGCACACTCTAGTATTTGACCCAATAGATATTGGAGTTTATTTATATTGGATTTGTTTTTGAATTCTTTGTGTGTCTGTGTAATCTGAGGGAAATATGTGTCTCTAATATGGTCATACATTTGGCAGGAGGTTATAAAGTGCAACTCAGTTTCCACCTCATTTTGTGGGCAGTGTGCACATAGCCTGTCTTCTCTTGAGAGCCAGGTCTGCCTACGGCGGCCTTTCTCAATAGCAAGGCTATGCTCACTGAGTCTGTGTTGGTCTGCTTGTTTGATTCAGTGTGTGTGTGTGTGTGTTGGTCTGCTTGTTTATTTCAGTGTGTGTGTGAGAGAGAGAGATATAAAGAGAGAGAGACAGAGGAGGGAGAAAGAGCCGGGGGGGGGGGGGGGGGGGGGGTTAGAGGGAAGAAGCAGAGTTTTTTGCCATTAAGTTCAATCTGTAAAGTATAACTTCCCCTCGGCCTGGTTTAAGGCTTTCTAGCTGTAGACCTCTCCTACTTCAATATATCCCTATTCATTCACTCTCAGTGCATTTTGAATATCCTCACAAATGTTCGAGGGTACATCGATGGGGACTGACTTGGATTCAGTAATTTCATCCTTCTTTTCTGGTACACTGCAATAGAAAAGAGCTAAAGTCCGGTCACAAATTCAGTTAGATGCCAAGGCATTTTAATTTATTTTAATATACCGAATTTCTAGGGCTCTGGTCAAAAAGAGTGCACTATATAGAGAATAGGGTACCACCTATCAGGGTGTGTATAAGGGAGTGACTGTGTTTACAGTATTTAGCTAAATCACTGGTTTGATTGAATTGGTGATAAAAAAAAAAACATGCAGGGAGGAACACAATCTGTCCCCTCAGACATTATGAATTAATTGATGAATCATATTAAAGAGGTGAGTCAGATTTCCATAACTGACAATCACCCACCTCTGCATATGTAAGAATATGAGAGTGTTCCATTAGCCTAGCTGCCAGGTGGCATGTTATGGATTTATTTTGAAGTGGACGATGAGTGTCGCATGTTATACAAATGAACTCATGTAAATGAATCCGTCTGACTGTTTTATTAACTGCCAAACAAGGAGTTAGTGATTGGTTTCATTTTTTTTTAAACAGAATGTGCCGTGAAGAGGAAAATGGACTTGAAATAGGTTTATAGGTTGTAGAGAACATGTAAACAGTTTATAGACTGGAGTTTTCAACATGACTGCCTGCATGCTTATTCACTTAGAAAATCATCACTCAATTAGTGTTGTGAGTTCAAGGTGGTAAAATGTTCAAGCATAAAATGCTTTATTGTGCAGTTTGCTGAAGAAATGTATTAAGTCTATTTTCAAGTGGCAGCAGGTAGCCTAGCGGTTAGAGCGTTGGGCCAGTAACTGAAAGGTCGCTGGTTCGAATACCAGAGCCGACAAGGTGAAAAACCTGTCTGTGTCCTTGAGCATGGCACTTAATCCTAATTTGCTCCAGGGGCTGACCCTGTAGGTAGGCTATAATTGTAAATAAGAATTTGTTCTTAACAGACTTGCCTAGTTAAATAAAGGTTAAATAAAAAATAAATAAAAAAGTGAGACCCTCTGGTTGGGTTATGTATACTCAGTCTTGCCCTGCCTCCATCCTCTCCATGCGTTCTTTACCATATTAACATGCAGTAAAACTCATAGGACAGGGCTGACTCTATATCCCCCATCACTTCCTTGTTGAGTGGGTGGACTGTTAACCCTCTTTACCTTCTTTTATCTAACTTACTCTCTCCTCGTTCTCTCATCCTTCTATCCTGATCTAGCCTCTTCCTAATTTAACCTCTTCCTGATCTAACCTCTTCCTGATCTAACCTCTTCCTGATCTAGCCTTCCTGATTTAACCTCTTCCTGATCTAGCCTCTTCCTGATCTAGACTCTTTCTGATCTAGACTCTTCCTGATCTAACCTCTTCCTGATCTAACCTCTTCCTGATCTAACCTCTTCCTGATCTAGCCTCTTTCTGATCTAATCTCTTCCTGATCTAGCATCTTCCTGATCTAACCTCTTCCTGATCTAACCTCTTCCTGATCTAACCTCTTCCTGATTTAGCCTTCCTGATTTAACCTCTTCCTGATCTAGCCTCTTCCTGATCTAGACTCTTCCTGATCTAACCTCTTCCTGATCTAACCTCTTCCTGATCTAGACTCTTCCTGATCTAACCTCTTTCTGATCTAGACTCTTCCTGATCTAACCTCTTCCTGATCTAACCTCTTCCTGATCTAACCTCTTCCTGATCTAGACTCTTCCTGATCTAGACTCTTCCTGATCTAGCATCTTCCTGATCTAACCTCTTCCTGATCTAACCTCTTCCTGATCTAACCTCTTCCTGATTTAGCCTTCCTGATTTAACCTCTTCCTGATCTAGCCTCTTCCTGATCTAGACTCTTCCTGATCTAACCTCTTCCTGATCTAACCTCTTCCTGATCTAGACTCTTCCTGATCTAACCTCTTTCTGATCTAGACTCTTCCTGATCTAACCTCTTCCTGATCTAACCTCTTCCTGATCTAACCTCTTCCTGATCTAGACTCTTCCTGATCTAGACTCTTCCTGATCAAGACTCTTCCTGATCTAGACTCTTCCTGATCTAACCTCTTCCTGATCTAACCTCTTCCTGATCTAACCTCTTCCTGATCTAACCTCTTCCTGATCTAGACTCTTCCTGATCTAGACTCTTCCTGATCTAGACTCTTCCTGATCTAACCTCTTTCTGATCTAGACTCTTCCTGATCTAACCTCTTCCTGATCTAACCTCTTCCTGATCTAACCTCAACATATGTTAGGTGGTTGTGATAACCTTTTAAAAGCCTTGGTAGGGAAGCACAGTCAGCTCATACAGAATCAAAGCCTCCCAGCTTACTACCTTCAGCTGCTGCACAGTTTGTCACCCTAGGAGGTGGGATGTATACCGCACACCCCACCCCTCCACACGCACACCCCTCCACACACATAATTAGGTAGGTTGTTAGGATGGGCTTTAATACAGTGGGGGAGATGATGCCTGTGTAAGAGCTAATAAATCAGATAGATCAATCTCATTAGAGATTAATTAGCTTCTTAATCGCCGAGCACAGCACTTCTTCACCACCAGGCTCTTGTAGGCTTTTATGAGCATCATCTATTTTCTGCTGCACAATATCCTTCACTGCTTTTCATAATGGGCCCGTCAACTCACTGGGGAGCATTGCTGGGAACATAGAAAAGGATTGATTTGGCATTTGGGGGCCATCTTATTTGTAAGGTTTATTCCCCAGTGGTTTGCTGGAAACTTT